>JAKSZP010005644.1:0-87950 GCA_022478985.1 Massospora cicadina
GATGGGATATTTATAGGGTTGGATTTAGTTTGTAATCTATCAGTGCTAATTAATTGCTGAGCGATCAAATCTTCAATCAATTGATCAGGATGAGTCTGATCGTTCTTATTAAACTTGATATATTGAGAGAAATTAAGCTCTCCTTCCAATGAATCCAGGGGAATCTATGGAGTAGAATATTCAAAGACAAGAGAATTTGGCGAAATCCTGACACCAAGGCTCAACTTAAAACATAACCCAGCAAATGTCAGTTTAAATACTAGAATGGAGTACCTGTGTCACATCATTAATACTCAAGGGATATATCTTCAGCCTTAGAAGATGAAGGCTGTTAACGAATGGAAATTCCTGATTACAGGCAAGATGTACAAGTATCTTTAGGTATGGTGAGATACTATTACTGGTTTACACAAGGATTTTCTCAGCTGTATGAGTCTCTGTATCATCTACTCCAAGGTGAAGTGACTTTTCTCTTGTCCACTGAATGTTAGATTGCCTTCAACAAGATGAAGTCAGTGCTAAATAAAGCTATTGTGCTATGTACCCTAACTTTGTCTGCCTTTTTTCACAATCTAATGCTTTGAAATTACTATTGGGGCTGTGCTCTCTCAGAAGGATTAACAAGTATTAGAACACACAATAGCTTGGTTAAGGCGCGTAATTTATCAATCAGAAGAGCTTATATGGTAACTAGATTGTAAATAGCTAGTAGTTATTTTTATCTGTAAACAACGCCTTGTTTATATTCATGGCACAAAATTCCAAGTGCTTACTGATTACATTTCTTTGCGGTGGCTATATAAAAGTAAAAGTCTGAAGGTAAGCTGTCAAGGTGGGTGTTGAAGCTCCAGTCTTATGACTATGATGTTATACATCAATCAGGGTCCTCTCATCAAAATTTTGATGGAATTTCCTGGCTACACATTGTGTCCACGCTAATCCCGTATGCCTGAAAATAATTGAGAAAAACGCTCATAAATATGATAATGAAAAGCCTCTTCTTAGGCGTACAATGGATTGATTAATGAAAAAGATTAAAGTCTTGAATGGTGTACTATACAAATTTTGATAGTGACGTCAGAATGCGACTATATCCCACACCTTCTGAACGAATTACTATTATTATGCAAGCTCATTGAATCATTAGGCACAGAGGACTAGTATAAAATGATAAATTAGATTCAACAGAGTTACTATTGGGAGTCAATGATTACAACATCCAGGGCATAATGATGATATACCATGAGTGCAAATAACAAGTTTTCTAAGGCATCCACTACTAATTACTGTTTAAGTCCAACTGAGCGTGGCACATAATTTTGATTGACGTTAACCTCTATACTAGTCACAATTTCAACAATCGCTATATTATTGTGGCCATAGACCACTTACAAAGTGAGTCAAAGCTAAGCTCTTATGCAATATTGAGAAGTTACCAAAGACAAGTTTATCATGGAAAATATCATTCAAAGAATGAGTGTCTGTAGGTTATCATGATGAACAATGTTACCAAAAAACTCAAAAATGATTTCATGACTGAACTGGACTATATGGATTAAGCTTTTTTTCTGCTCCATGCCATCCAGAGACCAATAGAGCCATTGAAAGGGTTAAGGAACCTATAGCAAATTCTTTGTAATTCCGCTGCCTCTTCCCCTTCCCAATGGACCCTCACATCAATTTCACTGTTTTTGCCTGAAACATTAGATGCCATAGTGCTACTAGATTCTTCTCTTTCCAATTACTGTACAGTCTTCAGCCCTTCTTACCATCCATATTATACTCCATTGTCAAGGTTGAAGATGTAGTCAAGCCTGAAGAATACTTTGATTGATTATTAAAGGCACTAAACAAGATTCAGACTGAGGCTTACGGGTCCGCCTTAACCAGAAAAAATTAACCAGAAAGCACATTAAGCGTCCATTAAATTTTCTCACTAAAGTCTAACATGGGCAATTGGGTGGCTACTGCGACTCCAGAAGATTCACACAAACCCACAAGATGTCAACATACTGTAAAGGGCCATACATCATTTTTTGGAGCGCTCATCTTTTGATTTGAATAATAACAAGAGTTTGCTTAATGGAAATTATTTAATAGAGTAGATTCAAAGTTTCACTGACCTTACTCCAGCAATCAATTTCTCCAAAAGCTGCTTCGGTAGAATAAGTTGAAACAATGGGAAGCGTTATCAAAGGTGTTGACTTGACTTTAAAATAATTTTCTATCGAGTATCAATAGTTGATACTAAAAACATAATCAGAATTCATCTAAGATGCTATATTGATTCCCTCTACTATTTGGGAACACTAACCATTCCAGAATTGTCACGTGGCAATTTGCACCCTCTAAATCATTACTTTCCCATAAATGGGCAAGATTATAACCTAGTACTCATTGTACACATTGTGTCCATTGTACTCCCTGACAATCATGATTCTAGATTGGATACCTTAGTGATCCATGGCTAGAGTATTACTTATAAATACACTTATCTTCTATCCTAATAAATTACAATCTGACCTTCCTTATCTTAGTTTCTCAACAGTTGCTCTTTTAGTAAAGATTTACGATTACAAGGGTTGAAGATATTGAGTATAGTATAGCACTCAGTACAATATTCTGATAAATTTCCTTTTTTCTATACCAAGGTGTTACGATCATATGTGATTGACAAAAATTCCCAGATAAATTTATACCTGTGTCTGTAGAGTGCTTATTTTGCACTATGTAAGTGGTATCCTGCACTGACTACATCATCTTCATTATCATCATTTCCTTTAGTGTGTATATCCACCCACTTAGCAGCATTGGTGAAATCCTTGGTATGGGGTGCTTCCTTCTCTCAGTATGTTCTTCTAAAAAGAACACCAAAAGTGTACAGGTTTATAGTTCTTGTGCAGGTAAGTTCTATCCAATGTCTTCAATCTAATGTTTTCTATGACTTATCTCTGGGCTCTTGTTCTTGTCATGAGTGACGTAGACAGTCTTTTTGGTTCTTTTGGGAATTTCCCTGATGCCTTGTTTTACGTTTTATAAGTTCCTTGGACATCAAATAAAGTTTCCTTGATGGCCTATAGTGACACCGCGGCCTTGATAGGTAAGGTAATGTGCATCTTTAAGCGCAAGTGCATCTCTAGGATACTCAGTAACACCCTTTTAGCTTTGCTAGATCCAAGGCTCCAGTTATCCATAGTTGCTGACATTGAAGTAGTAATGAGTGGCATAGCTAGTGACTGACTCAGTCTTCCCCATCTTCATGAGCAAGAAGTCTTGTTTCATGTTCAGGATGTCTTGATCGCTTACAAAAACTGACAGATAAATGTTCTTCACTTCAGTCAAGGTTAAGTCAAGACGTAAGCTTGCACTGAGAATATCTTAACCTTGAGACTCTGGCAACCTTATATGTATCAAACCTTTTGGAAATCACTCAAGCCATCCTTACTGTTTTAGTACATCTGAAAGAAGCCTGCAATGGTTTCCTCGCCAGATGTATACATGGTCTTGAAGTAGATCTTGAAGTTTGGGTCCTTACAATAGAAACACGTACCATTCATGATGGCGTGGCAACCAATTAAGTGGCCAATATTGAGGTCTCTAATTGGGTAGTTGCTCAAGATAAGGTAGGTTCTGGTTGTGGTACAGCCCAAAGTTGAGCTTTTAACTCACCCAGATTCTTTTCAATGGTGTAATATATTAAATCAATATGGTCTAAACACTTTTAATAATTGTTTAAGCTGAGGATGTTCATTTCATTGTCATTATCAAGTAATAATAGTCTGTCCTCGTTCTCATTGATGGTTATTTCAATCCTCTTCACAGCTGAAGGTCACTCAAGATTGGCAAGGTGGCAATGTGGGCTCTTCTACCAGTCTCCTCAACGCATTTAAGCTGGATTCTTAAATCTGAAATAATAGCTTAAATGTTCAGAATTTTTAAAGAATGCTTTTCTATCTCTCCAGGTTTTCAGCGGAATATTTACCATATTGGGCATCCAAATCCTCATAATAAATCTGTTTTAGATATCAAATGCGCTTCACTATGGTCTGATGGTGTCATACCTGTAGTGAGCACTCTGTTGGCTTCTCAGCCTTTGCTCACTTAGCTTGGATGGTCAACTTGCTGTTAAGGGGTTCTTTTACACAAAGATTATACATAAGGCAACCCTCTGAAGGTACATGGTAATCCACATGACTGAAACTTCTTTTGAAGCTACCCAATGTATCAACAATGATTGGATGAAAATGTTCATCGCCCTGTTTGTGGTATCCTGTTTGACAATTTTAAACATAAGATTGATATGACATAACACAAGACTCACCGTCAAATTGACCTACCACTCACCCTTCATTATCAGCAACCAAAAGTATCCTTTTAAATGAGTGTAAGGTTCCTTATATCCCAGACTTGTTATTGGCGATCTCTACACTTTACACAATATAAGTGAAAACAAAGGATATACCTTGTTATTCTTGATATAAAGCTTCTTTTTTTAGAAAAAACAATTTTTTATACTTCATGAATAACTCTCAAAATAAACTAAAAGTGAATTTATAATAAAGTTTTGATGGGGTAAGGAAATATTGTAGGAGCTTCATGAACCCTGGTCAGTTTCTTCTTGATCTCCACCTTGGTGGAGGCATTCATTTAGAAAATGTTTGTATCCGCAAGCTCTGTCTCACGGTGGAAATCCCTGAACAGAATGTTTAGAGGACCCTTTAATCAATGCCTGTTTCTGGGTCTGGGACTGCTATACCACTTCTGGTTATTGCTTCTTCTCCTAAATTTGTAATATGCTGATTGTATCACAATTTGTATGATGGCGCTACACTGATGTACCTTGCTTCAGGGTTTTGACTTACCTTCAATAATGGTTGATTGCCTTTATGTGTGGTATTAGATGAAAGGTTTAATCCATTTTAATGAAGTACTTTGTCCAAAGGTATTTTGGTCCTTTATTAATCATTGGCCATTTTGGTTAATATTACTCAATCATTAGTTGATCATACACTATCTCGCAGGCCTAAAAGGTATTGAAAAGGTCACATTTAGTAGTTTTGGTGGCGGAATTGTCACCTTCACATATTTCAATAGCTTTATTCAGCAGGCTTAAATTAATTTGAGCGAATTCATACCAACTGGCTGGTAAATTTCTTAGGATGTTATAACTATAAAGAGAGGTTCATCGCCTTTAACCTCTTTTTGATCTTGCATATGTAAATCTTGAGGTAGTTGTATACTTGCAGGGTTCTTTCCAGAGAGCGAAGGATCATCATCTAGTTTACTCATGGCAGGTTTAACAACAGTAGGATTATGAGTATAAGAGGTGTACAGAGAAGCCTTTAAAGGTAAAAATTATTTTGCTGCAACAGAATCATGAGCTTTACATGAGAAGGCAAGATCAAAGCTTCTTTTAAAGGGGTAGAAACTTATAAAACTAGTTGGTTTGAAAATCTGGGCTATCTCAATGATGGCTGCACTTGCATAAGAGAAGAGGTTCCCATACATGACCCAAATGCTATTCCTTAGACTTCTTCAGGGGATCACTAAGGGTACTATAAAACAACGCCCAGGAATGCATTAGGTAAAGAGCTAGTCCCTAAGTTGGGTAAGCAACCAGAGGAGGAGGCTATAATTGGTTAGCCCAGGAGCGCTTTGACAGTGGCTGGAAGATGCAAAGTGGAGGCGAATAACCGACTTATACATGGGCTTCAGGAGTTGAATCCGTTGAGTTGATAAAAGGTTGGAGAAGCACAGAAGCGAGTAGGTTAGCAGAATTAAAAGTCTGAGTAAGGCCAAATTAAGTTATTAAAGCAAGAAAAGAAGATAGGACATAGTTTTTTTAAATCAGTGTCAGATAAAAGATATCAGACATGATGCAAAGAGTATTGCCCAATTTGCTCTCAAAACAGAATTAAAGCCTAAACCCAAGAAGGGTTTAGAAGAGTTATTTCAATTAATCATACAAAAAGCTGATAGTCATTATTATCAAATCCTTATCAGTTTGTTCCGTCAGAGAAATTTTAGCCTAAGGTACACCATGATGAAATCCTGCCTAATCCAAATGAAGGATCATTGGAATATCAGGAGATCATTAAACTAGGTGTATCATGAGGAAGTAAATTAAGATGAACCCATAAAAGGGTAATAATAAAGAATCTGCCCAATATTTTCCCTAATGCTTACTAAGTCTCAACTCACTTGGTGCAAATAAACTATCTTTTTGTTTATTAAAATAGGATACAAAGGCATTATGCAATCTAAATGCATCAATCAACCAAGCGCCACCCATCTGGATTTCCCACTTTTTTATCTTATAATCTTTATCCTTGTGTGGTTTATTTTTTTAAATATAACGTCCAATATTCCCTATCCTATACTATAATGGAGTTGCATCATTAGTTATACATCTTTTTTGGTACTTGACCTCAATAAGCCCATTTTCTCTGTACTTACCATAAGTTAAATTCTCTAGCTGATGGGACTTAAGCGTTGACTTGAAACCTTCTGTCATGATCTGATGATATGATTGAGGGGATGAACTCTAAGGATAATGCTGGTCAGGAGGTAAAAAAGGTTAAGTTAACAGGCCTTCCTGACCTCAAACATAAACTGGACCAACGCTGGGTTCAGGCGAGATATGTCAGGTTGAACATGTGGGATGTGCATGATGCTCTACCCTGTGTTACAGTAGGGGCGTTAACGTGCACCAGCTATATCATGAATAATGACGGTTAAATTTGGTTGCTCAGTAAATGGGGTTTCAGAACTCGTTCATTTTCAAAATTTCTAACTTGGGTCAGCCTTGCCTACAATCAATAACTCAAGTTTGGTCAATCCTGATCTATAGTACCCTAGCCAATGGAAGCATGTGCTTATTGGTTCACTTAGGCTTAGCACCACTTCCACTGAATGATGATTACCCCCCAATTGTTCATATATGTCTCCTTAAGAACAACCTTCCTCATTGGTCAAATTTCCTAATAAAAGTCCCCATTAAGTTTTACATATTTAATATGGTTCCTTGGGCGAACATGTGCATGGACCTCCTCAAGGAGGTCTTAAACAGCGGTGGTCAGTTTAAAATAACTAAATTATCACCCATAACTTGTGTACCGCTTGGGCGCCATGGTCCCCTCCAGATCAAAGCGCCCAAGCACTCCTGCACTGATCTTCACTTAGATATGGACTCCTCTTTGAGGTCCAACCAAGTTTGGTATTTATTTGATCTCTTCTACTATATACCGCACTGTACATCCTTGCCTGTGTCCTATTTTCTCTGGTATCCTCCGCGGTGCCATGTTTACCATCCTGCTACTGACAGTTCCCTGGCGGTGTGGCTGTGCATCTCGCACCATCTCACTGGGAATGGGAGAGTTGTAGACAATCTAATTACGCTTTCAAAAATAATACACTTGTTGTGCGTCTTAGACGGCTTCAAGTATTGATTGTCAGGCTTCTTGGGCACAGCACCATCAAGCTCAAAGTTGGAATCCATACATGATGGTGCTCATACAGTGGTTCATATAACGCTTGACAAACATTCTCCTAATTGATCACACAGTGGAAGAAAACCTGATTGTAGTGTAGCCTGCTGGGTGCACAACGGAAATGGAGCAGAAGATGACCCAATGTGAAGTCCACCCATCTTCACATTTGTATAAGTTTGAGAGAACCTAATGGAGTTTCCAAAACCTCATCATAAGATATTGATTTTAGGTAAAGGAGTTTGATTCATACTTTGTGGATTCATTAACCCAGGAGAAAGATCCAGCTTTGTAAAAGGAACCGCTATGGACAGGACTGTCATTAACATATATTTAAATCATTCTCAGAGACATACGATTCAAGTGTGAATCTATCTCACTTTATCAAGTGATTTTTATACTCTGCACTCTATCATATCCTGAATTTAATAGGAGTCCATATTGTGGAACTCTTCCATCATATAAATACATAAGGGCATTATGAAGCCTATGAACACGGATATAAATTTGCATTAAGAAATATTGAGGACAACCGCCACTTGATCAAAGCTAACCGTTCTACATCACTAAGGTCCATAATCAAATGGGGACTATTAATTCTGATGTTATCAAGAATGTAGAGGAAACTATGAAATTCTCAAAAAGGACATTAAAGAGTCAAATGAAAAAACCATACAATTACTTGAAGCCTTCACCCAAGAGCTCTGAAGACAAGATACCAAAGTTCATGGTGAAATGGTGGTCCAAGCATCTTCTAGTTGTCATAGTGAGTAGGGGCAGATTAAGCTCCTTGAGGCCCAGCTAGAGAAAGCCCTAAGACAAAATGGTGAGTTGGAAGTCCATTATACTCTGAGACTTAATCACTAAAACTCAACATAATTTCCAGAGTGGCCCGTTTTGAGCAAGATATTACATTTTGTGTGACTCAGGTGTCTACTCATTCAATTACTGAGTGACTCAACTAAGTACAGTCTTGCTTGGAAAGCAAATCTCCTAGTTGAGAGGATAAAAATCAAGTTTACTGTTGGCTCAATGAAGATGAGTAATTCTGGGATACTCTCACAGAAGAGCTAGAAACCAAGACTTACAAGCCTTCTCAGAGTACTGAATGCAAAGAGATGAAGGAGGAATTGAATCGGCACATTAGAGTATTAGAAGATGAGAAAAAATTCTTGTCAACTTACCTCTCATCCGCTCATCAAAAGTTCATGATCTGGGTATCCACGCTAAAAACTTAGGAATGGTAAATCCATTCTCAAAAGACAAATTAGTCTGTTGGAGGTCATGCCAAGACTTTTCTGAAGGAAATAAATCAACATCTCAATCCTCTACAGGGTTAAATATGTTGAATTACGCGTCAAGTTGAACAGAGCTATACATGTACCAATTCTACTGAATCTGATGCTCCCAAAGTACACGTCATTACAGGACTGGAGGCCACTAAAGTCAAACAGACCTTCAAAAGATAAGTTTACACCTTGCAAAGGGAGTATCACATCTTTCCTCTACATCTATGAAGCCATGATGGAAGGTGCGACTGATCATCAAAAAGTTAAGCATAGTTTATCTTGTTTAAGCCATATGGCTCAAGAGGCTATAGTAACTCATATAGAAGACCTCCATAGCTGGAGAGAAAAGAAGTAAGCGCACATCTAAGAAATCAGGTCCAAGAAAAGCCTGAGTATGAAGAAACAGGCTTTCATGAAAATTGCTCTGCGCCAAATAAAACCCTGGCCAAATTTGTGGATCATTTCTATGTTGAGGCTCAAACCCTGTTGACCATGAAAATTCTTACAATGGACAGTGCCGTAGCTGCCATCTTTTCTAAGTTACATAGTAATTCAAACTGGTCATGCATGTCGCATCTGTTAAACAGAGCCTCAACTCTAACTTAGATATTAAAATAACACCTGCTCGATTCAGCTTATATTCACAATCCAGAAACCTGCCAAAAGTTTTACACGAAACTCAAAGTGTATACCATGAAGGAATCAAAGCCTAAGAATTTGAGAAGCCCAAGTGTGGCTACTGAATGATGACAAACACACCAAAGACATGTGTTTAAAAAGAGCCATGCCCTTGTCAAGCATGGAAATTTGCTGTTGGCTTAGGGTCAGGTACCTCTAAAGATGACCAACTTAAAGTACCTGAAGACAAAACATTGCCAATTGCGCATCTTGTGTGCATTGTGAAATTTTAGTGACAACTCTGAAGGGGATTATGAGGATACAGGATATTACATTCTAGGTACACTCTCTGAGCTTACTATTCTGGACTGACTGAAAACTAAAAAATAAACAACGCCAAGGTTGCAGAAGGAATTTACCTCAGTTAAGTTATTAAGTGCCCCATAATAATTTGATACAACCAGTGATGCTGATCAAAACCTTGACTTGTTGATCTGACTCATATCAAGCGTGCACATTTTACTGGAAATCAAGAAGAAATATTATGGGACTACCTGGAAGCTCAATGCAACGCGTTAACTTAAAGAGGTGTTTGCTCTCCCACTAAAGTTTTGACAAATCATTGCCAAAGTAGAAGTGGTAATTCAGATGATCTTAAGTATGGTTTTTTTAAATAACTGATCCCCTATCAGTGATGTCTCATCCCATCTCGTCAAGAAGATTAAGCACGCCACCTAACCTCAAATATACTCAAGAGTATAGCACTGCCAGTGCAAACAACATCAAGGAAATAGGTGCAAACTCTCCCCTGCCAATTTAGGTTAACAAATCAGTTTTCTCTGCTGCCAAAATTTCCCTGAAAACAGTCAGTATGTTATACTTATCAGGAAACAGTTTTATTAATGAATATGAAGGAGTCATTAATCTGAAAGAAGGATATTTATTACTATCCAGATATGAAGTTCACTTTGTTCTGGATAATAAATACACCAGCAAGAAGGGTTACCCCAAACTTATCGAAGCCATATAGGAAGTTAAAGGTAGCTGAGCAATACAACAAGACCAGCTCAAGCAGATATTAAAAGATGGCTTATTGTGCACTCCCAGAGTCCATGATGGTCCCAACTGTTACTCATAAAGAAAATTGGTGGTCACAGAAAAGTGATGGATTACAGGAAGCAAAACAGACTCACTAAGAAGGAAAGCTAATCAACTACATCAATTGATGATGATCTGGTCCAACTTTCCATATTAAATTACTTCTCCATGAGGGACCTCGCCAGTATCTAAGAAAGATGGATCTGTCTCCTGAGGATAAGGAGAATGCGCGATGAAAAACATAGGAATATTATATTTCACCCTACCCAGCTCATTCATGAATTATGCAATGCTCCCGCCTCAAATCAACAGGGTATGGAGCACAACATACAAGATCTCAAATTAAGCTGCCTGATTGTATTTAAATGACAAATGGTGTTTAAAAAACCTTTACCAATTATCTAGCCCACATCAAGTCAGTTTTACAATAACTACATGAGAACCACATCAAACTCAAACCAGTGAAGTGTACCTTTTTTCTACAGGAATTGGAGTTTTTAGGATATTCCATATCATAGGAAAGAATCAATAATTTCATGATAAAGTTGAAGCGATCTCCAAAGTTCTTGATTCAAAGAGACTCTAAGAGATACAGGTATTCTTAGGAATAATGGGATATTACCATCAATTTATCCCTAATTTCACTCAACTTACTGAAACTATTATCCTTTTGCTTTCCAAGAACACCCATTTTATATGGGTGTAAAGCAAAGTGCTGCCTTTTAGACCATTAAGGTTTGCTGAGGGGAAGACTGTACTACAACATCTGGACTACAGAAAGCAATTCATCCTTTTTACAGATAATTCTGGCTTAATAGTAAAAGCAGTTCTCTCTTAACCGGATGAGGAAGGCATTGACCATCTGATGTCCTATTACATCAAAACGCTTTCAAAAGCTTAGCAAAACTACAGTGTCACAAAGAAAGAGTGCTTATATGTTCTGACGGTGAAACTTTTCTGGCCCTTCTTGTATAGCACAATTTTTACAGTTGTTGCAGACCATGATTTTAAGAATGGCTGCAAACATGAAGGTCCAACAGGAAGACTAGCCCATTGAGTTCCTGAACTACAGCACTATGACATGAATATTGTCCATTGAGCTGAACAAAGCACATGAGCATATATAAACTGAATATAATGCCCCTAATACATCAAGATGATGGCGAAGCTGAAAAATTACATGACCTACATATAAGGCAAACTCTTGGGAGGACGAAGATGAACCAGTAAAAAAGATTCTAGTACAACACACTCAGATTATGAAAGTTTTCAACAGATTATTATACAAGAAAGTTAGATATGACTGGCTACTTACTTGCGACCTTTAAAATGAGTACTAGTTATATTGAAAGCTCACAATACCTTAGGACATGTAGGAGAAAGAAAAACTAATAAATGAATCAAGGATCACTGCTATTAAGAAAAATTCTGGACTATGAAGTGGAAATCTTAGATGATTGCATAACTTAAAAAATAGACGCCACATAAGGCCAAGTACAAGTATCAGCCCATGAACCCTCAGCTACAAATTTATACCGTCAGGTTAGATGTGATACGTCCACTACCTTAATCACAGGAGTAACTTGTTACATCCCTGTAGGATTGATTTTTTCACAAAATGGGTCAAAGAACTTGCATCCTCACGCATACCGCCAAGGTTACTAATAACGTTCTATACCAAAATAACTACTAGGCACAGTTGCCCGCAAGTACTGCTGGGCAACAATTTAAAACTTTACTTTATGAATTTAAAGAACTCAGCTATGAGTATGAGAAGTAAACACTTATTTCAGCGCCCTAAAACCCTTCAAACAGCAGGAAATGTAGATAGGGCAAATGGAACGTTAGTTCTAATATTACACATGATGTCCATTATAAACCCATTACACTGGGACCAATATCACCCAAGTGCGTTGATTTCTTACAGGATAAGGTTCCATAAAATCAACAAAATATCACTCTTCAAGGCCTTATACAGAAGAGGACCTGGAATTCTGGCTCTATTGGCTCTTGAAGTTACCAGTGATGATACCAAAGAGCCTGAGAAAATGCAAATAGATTAGCTTAGAAAATTATACAACTTTAATCAGAGGCAAAGACAAATCTAGCCAGGACGGTTACAAGAGAAGACCAAGCAGCAAATACATCTTGCTAATCTTTACCCACTTTTGAATATAGATTCAATCTTGTACTATCACAACTATATAGTGCCCCAAGTAGTAAGATTAGTTCCATCTGGAATGGGCGTATGATATAACCTACAAACATGGAGAAAAATATTTGATCAAGTTTTTAGAAACTAGAGTAATTATCAGCTGCGTATTACCAAATTTCTACATTGGTCCTCACCTTCTAATATTCTTGAAGGGGGTGGTTTCAGATATCAGGATGTTGGACATGATGGTATTAATATCAAGAAATAAACTCCCATGATAGACTGACATCAAGACACAAGAAGGGGTTAAAGAATTCACATCATTTCCTTATATGTAAAAATCATTAGTCAGTACGGCTCAATTCAATACAACAAATGTTCCGTTAGACTGATTTGAACCCAATATACCTCAGGACAAAATTCTTTCTAATCAAAATGAAGATTCATCAGAATGTTAGGCGACCATTATAAAATGTGGCATATGAGGCAGAAAAATAAGATAACCCCTCAAAAGGTAAAGATCAACAAACTGACCAACAATCAACCTAAATGATACCAAATTCTGTCTGACTTTGTAAATTCTCTTACCTTTTTAATATAGCAAAAAATGTTTCAAATGCATTATACATTCTGGAATGCATCGCTTGACCAAGAGCCACCCATCTGGATTTCCCTCTATTAATTTTATTATCCTATTTTTTACAGAGTTTATACTGATTTATAACATATAAATTCCTTATCCTAAACTATAATTAAGTTACATCAAAATAACATATCTTGTTTTGGTGCTTCCTTTAATAAGTCCTCTTGACATATAACGCTTTTCTTTCTTGTAACAATCACTTTAGTTACTATAATTTGATTTGAACAGCAAATTCGGATAATCACACACAGGAAAGATGGGCGACTCTATCAATAAAAATAATACAACATGGGTGAGCGTCGCAGCGAGCGGTGCACTTAATGGTGCAACTAAGTGCAAGAAACGCCCTGGAGGGGGACCAGGAACCCAATTTGCAAAGAAATCGCAAACTCAGACACCATCTTGGTTTATGGTATTCACTGTAAAGCACGCGCAATATATGTATATTCAGTTCAACCAACCCTTATCAAAGGTGGAACATGGGATCAGACTCTTCCTTGGGGATGAGTCACCGACCCTGTGGGAGAAAACATGTGAGGCACAGCCCTCACTTTTCCCTCACGCAGTGTATGTAGCCACCAACAACATGGGCCGTGGCTGGATCAATATTGGTTTCAAAACAGCTGATGAAGCCAATGCTGCAGCAAAAGTCTGTGTGGAAATTGCCCTCCCCAAGGGCAAAAAAATTGTGTGCACCGCACACACCAGATGGAACAAAGAAAAAACTTTGTTCATCTCTTTTGACTCGCTCCCCACCAACCTTCCTTGTAAGGTAATTGAGGAGGAGCTCCGCAAAGGGCTCGTGGCCTACAGAGAAATTCAGCAACTCGAATTACAGCAATTTCGCCTGATGCCCAACCTGTGCATGGGCAAAGCTATCGCTGTAATCAATCCCTTCCCAGAAGTAGAAGAGGACTTATCCAGAATCCCCCACACAGCAGAATTTCACTTTAAAGATGGGAGCCAGTCAGCCGCGTTCTGAGTTACACTGGAGCGCGCACCACCCATTTGCAACCACTGTGGCTCACTGGGCCACAAGGAACATGCATGCCCTGTGAAAGAGGGCTTATTGGAACATGATTATTGTGAGGAAGCAATGGACGAAGATAATGAAAACTTCGCCAAAATGTCTGATGGTCACCACCCATTCCGCTGGGGTGAAGATGGACTATACTCCATTGTGGACCCAGTTACAAGCAAACAACATAAAGCAGCACAAAAAGCATGCAAGCGAGCAGCGGCAGAAGTGGTGGCACGTGTGGAGTCCGCCATTAACCCTAGACAAATTTGGGAGGATATTTTGGATATTCACCAAACCAACCAATCAGAACAATAAGCCCAGGTCGAAAATTTTCACAGTAACCTGAATGAGTCACAAAGCGACATCAGTTATGCAAATATTGAGGAACAATGCAACCGCAATTTGGGTGAAAATGCGGTGCACAATTCGCCAAAGTTGAACCTCAAAAATACAAAATCCAATCAACAATCCGCATCAAATCAACATGAGACCTGTGCAGGAAAAGTTGACGCAAATGAAAAAACTGCAAATTCATTGAATCATTGGGTCAGATCAAAGGAACCAACAATGGCAGTGAAAGAATTGGAGTACAGACGTGGAGCATGGCCAAAATGAGCTATGGTGGATAGGGCCAGAGGGCCCTCCCAACCACTCCTGAGGCGCCGTGGGCACCTCAGTGTCAATAGGGACGCTAAACATCGCAGGAGCCAGGGCTCATACGTCCTAAGCCAAAAAGCTGGCATTCCTGCGAAAACCCCTTGTAGACATCTTGGCCATCCAAGAAACCCACTGTCTACAAGGGGAAGAAGAATCCTGGTCAACCAGGGTCGCACCATCACAATCAGTATGGACGTCTCACTGTGGGGTGATCGTCCAAAACAACAAAAATCTAAAATTACAAATTCGTTGTCACACTTGCATGGTCAAGTCTTGGTAGCAACAATTATGTGCCAAGAGGAAATAATTTCGATAGCATTTGTCTATGCACCATGCACTGCAACTGAGAGAAAAGAATTTTTTGAAAACATTTCTACTCTCACCCTCCCACCAGATACCATTATGTTAGGCAATTTTAACTGCTGGGATAACCCCAATACAGATCAATGGCCTAATCACAGGGGATACCCACCTGGACACATTGAATTCCGCACAATGAAGGCATCTCTTGGCTTACAGGATGCTCTTCCCCCCAATTCACCACTCCTTCCCCACATGACGCAGCCCAACATATGCGAGGGAGTGCTCATATCGATGAGTTGCATTGACCACATCCTCATCCCAAAATCCCACCGCTCAAGAATCTCCAAATTTATAACAAAAAAGATCAATTTTTCTGACCACTGATTAGTTAAGGTACAGTTAACGCCAACCCAATCCCACACACAGGTGTCGCCTTGGAGAAAGCTTCACCCAGAAAATATAAAATTGCCTGAGATATCAGACTGGGTTGAAAACAAGGCTACAAACCCAGAATTCACAACCCCATTCACTTTGGATCCCATCAGAACATGGGAAAATTTCAAAAAGGATTTAATCAACAAAACCTGACATATTGCATCATGCAAGTACACCGCGGACACAGCCACAATCAAGCGTACCTTGGCGGAACTAGACTACCTGGAAATAATTACTCCGAGGTCTGGCTATAGCACTAACTCAGGGTGCAAATGGGCAGAAATTTCTGCCCAACTTAACAACCTCATCTTTGAACACCAACACAGAATCAAAGTATCAAACAAAGTTAAGTTCATAAAGGAAGGCGAAACCTGTTCAACATACTTTTTCTGCCAATTCCACTCTCGCAGAAACCAGCCCACATGCACACAGGTCCACAAGACCAACGGCACCATGGCAACTGACCCTGAGGAGGTCAAGGCGGAAGTACACTGCTACTACACCAAATTATATTGTGAAACACCAACAGATTCACAAAAAATTAAAAGAATTTATACAAACTGCTGAGATACAAAGTACACCACCAAATTACAATATACTATCCCTTATTACACGGGAGGAGCTTTGGGAGACAATTCGCGGTGCACCATGTAGGAAATGACAAGGCCTGATGGATACCCTACAAATTTTACAAAAAATATTTTCAACAAATTGCCCCCATCCTATTGGCGTCTATGAACCAGAGCTTATTAGAAACACGCCTATTACCAGGAGGCCATGAATCCTACGTTATAACCTTGTATAAAAAGGGTGACAAGTTGGACCTGGCCAACTGGCGCCCAATTGCACTCTCCAACACTGACACAAAAATTCTAACAAAAAATTTAGCAGCCTTATTAGGCGCAATTGCATCTGACATCCTATCACCCAACCAGTTTGGGTTTATACCAGGGCGTTCAATCTGGAACAACATACACCCTGTTGCAAACATTTGCCAAACCAAAGCAACTGGTGCCCTGGTCTTCTTGGATCAGGAAAAGGCGTATGACCGTGTTATCTAGTCATAACTAAAAGAATGTCTACATGCCTTCAATCTCCCACCAAGATTCATAAAATGGGCGATGCTCCTAACAGAATCTGCAACCATGGCTGTATGCGGCCCTGGATTCCTAAGAAACAAGGTTAAACCACACAGAGGGCTCAAACAAGGGGACCCCCTCAGCCCAATGCTATACAATTTCAGCTTTGACCCACTCCTCTGAGTAACTGACTCATGTCTCATAGGGATAACCGCACAAGGACAACCAACAGTTGAGAGACTGGCCTTTGCGGATGACTGCATAGCAGGTATAGCAAACAATCAAGATGCCCGACAGCTGGAACATACTCTAGAGGAATACTCCAAGGTGAGCAATGCATCGCTCAACAAAAGGAAGACAGAAATCATTCTCTTAGGCAAATACACAAACAATTGGGCCACTACATCAGAACCTCATACCAACACATGAAGAAGAAACCCAATCATTTTACCCTTTGCAACACCTCCCACCACCACTCCTGTCTGACACCTTGGAATCTGGCTAGAATCAGGGGGATATGCTAATGAAACAATGGAAAGCAACCTGTTACAACGGGTATCCAAACGCGTTGCCTCCCTCAAGGGAAGAACCCCAGGACTAACAGGATGAGTTACAGTTGCTAACTCGCTCATCCTCCCAATACTGTGGTACCAGGCCAATGCGATAGCCTTCTCACCTACCTTTATAACCTCAATCCGCGCGCTTATCCAGGGCTGGCTGTGGCCTGGCTCTCACCCTCCTATACGGATGGAAACACTATTTGGCCCACGCTCAAGCGGAGGCATGGGACTAATAGATTTTGAGAGCCACGCAAATCACATCCTAGATACCTGGATAAAGGAAATCCTTGCTCCAGACTTCCCACAACAACATTGGTCCAGAGCAGCAAGGACTAACTTTGCACAGGCGCTCAAATTAACCAACCCACATAGTCCACCCAGACTACTTTCATACCTTGCCAAGCACCCTACTGCAACGGGTCCACATGGAACCTCCCCTCATTTCAAACATATCCTCTGAACTATTCGCCATATGGGATGGATCATAGAGAACATGGGTACTATACAGGGAAGGGGACAACCCAGCCCCCAATTCAAATTAAGTAACCCAGAAAACCACCCCCAGAGGATATGCTCGCAACAACCCCAAGCATAGCTAGGATAGAATACCTAGATATGTTGGACATTCCCTATGATTTAACCATACAGAAGGCAATTTGGAAAATGACTCACCACCCACTCCTACAGCCAAGGATAAGAGCAAACGCCTGGCGCTCTCTGAGAAGGACCTATAGGATGGCGGACCATTCCAACTCCCTCCACAAAACATGTTCAGTATGTGGAGGGGAGGGATCCCTACATCACCACCTAGAAACATGCCCCCCAACCAAAGCTATATGGCAGGAAGTCGCACGCCTGCTTAAGATCCAAAACGAACAAGAATTCTCAATATCAAAGAGCATCTTTGCGCTCCAGATTAAGTCACCAATCCCATCTACCCTCCATTCCCAATTATACCCATTGCAATGTGGACAATCCACACAATTGCATTAGATGCGTTCAAGGGCACGGTCCCAACCATTCATGGGGTTATTAACAGATTCCATGTTATCTTACTGGACCACTTCCAGACCTGGCTCTATGGATGTATGAGACCAAAACAAAAATCGCTCATAGAATCATAGTTCCCACTCTGGTTCCTCCACACAGACCCTTTCCTTCACACCTGTTCCATAACAGGGGAAACCCCCTCAGAATAGTGCACCAACATCCCATACCTGGCAGTCCCGCTGGCAACAGTGGTAACTTAAGTACCCTGGGGTGCCTAATTTCATGTTTGTCAGTTATTTCCTTAGTTTTATGTATATTTGGTAATGTTTGTCCCCTGGTCGGCTTACCTCAGTTAAATAAAAAAGTCCACTTGACATATTTACCATAGGATGGATACTCTAAAAAATGGGACTTAGTGGTGACTTGACACCCTCAAAAATAAGAAAAAGACTTGTTGTGCATCTTAGAAAGCTTTATGTATTATCTGCCAGGCTTCTTTTTCACAGCAAAATCAAGCTCAAAGTGGTAATTCCAACAATCTGTACTGTTCCACAGAGTATAAGATGTATCTAAGGTACTAATTTACAAAATTAGTGAGTTTAAAGGGTATAAAATATTTATATAACTGGCTTAAGTAGCTTTATAAATTAGATAGCGCTTCATTAGCTTATAAATTTGATATTATAATATAAAATATATTTGGTGAAATATGCTTTAAAAAAGCTCTTTTCATATTTACAGAGCTAAATCTAGGTGCTATATAGATCTAGAGTAAATTATTAATCATAATTAACACTAATTTTTTATAAATGATTTGTAAAAAATAAATTTAAGGAAATATTATTGTACTATTTGTATCTGGTCTAGTGGTATAATGCTAATATTGAAGGCTTAAAACTTCTAGAAAGACCAAATTAGAATGATTGAGTTTAAAAATTAAGATAAGTAGAATCAGCTTTATTGGCATTATTCAAAATACAAAAATTAACCTTTATAAGATTATTTATAGGAATAAAATGTATTGATGTATTCAAAATTTACCAAAATATGATAATACCTATATAAATTATATCATTCTAGATTTTATACACTATTTAGTTTCTTATTATCAATTAATTTTCATCGAATTTGCTAAGCCATTTTTTACTCAATACTTGGCATTCTAAGGGTCACTCACAGTCTGTCACTGGTCATGAGGCTTCATATGAGAAGTTTTATATAGCTTTTAATAATTAAGAACTTAATTATTAGCCACTAATAATATTTTAGGGCAGGTATACCACTAAAAGAGATATTACTATCTAGAACAGCATCTCTGGCATCACCTCTAAAGATGATATCTGATTTACAACTTGAGGCACAGGACTATACTCAGTTGTAAATGACTTTATTTAGGCGTAATTAATGGTATAATTTCTCCCTTGTCAAGTTATGACAGTAAACAATTCTGCAGAGGCTGATTAAAAAATTTCTAGGCATATTTTCCTTTAGATGGCATAAATAAAACTTCTTTACCAAATAGAACACAAACTCTTTCTGCTTGATAACACATTTGAGCAAATTTAGAATTACAGAAGAACTAAACAACTCTGAAAAAACAACAAACATCAAACCACCAATGTCCTTGGCCCAATCGCCCACTGCTACAAAATGTGGCAGTGGTGAATGTAAGATCTGCTAAAGGAGGCCACAAATAATATTTTAAAATGGAATATTTTACTTTTTATTAAAAGTATAAAATAATACTTGTTTTGGTTTTTTATGTTTTTTATTAAACAGGCAGGGCAAAACCAGAAAAGGCCCCCTTGTCAATACTAGCTTATCCTATTTAAACTAGTTTGGATTTTGAGACCATCAATATTCGAGGCAAAAGAATGCAAAGCTCAGTCTTCCATATTAGGGAATATAGGCTTTTGGCCTATCAGATTGAGGATAAAGTTTTTTTAGAGGTAAAACTGACCTGTGCAGTAATGATTTGATGAATCATATCCAATCACCTGCGAGTAAAATCTTTTCACCTCAGCGGTGGTCTGACTCAGATGGTAATGATTGGTATTTTGGCAGTAGTTGGACTTGGTTGGTAATGATTGGCTAATGTTCACCCTATCATCCTTGAGTAAAATCTTTGCACCTCGGCGGTGGTTGGACTTGGATGATAATGATTGGTTAGCTTGCATCCAATCAATATCAGGTAACATCCTCTTGCCTTGCAGAGGTTCCGATCCATGAAATAGTATACTCCTCATATTTGACTGAGGAGTCAGAGTATTTCTATTATTAATTATTTCCTTTTTAAGCTGATTCTTATGATAAATTGTATTCCTCTGATTGTTAGGATTCCACCAAGAATCCACTAGGTTTTTTTATTGTGGGAACTCATATCATTGATATTCCCATTATTATATAAAAATTTGGCAGGTGATGGGCCAATTATAAGAGCAGATTTAGGGAACACTAATACCAACATTCTTTTTCTCAGATCGATGAGGAGAATGTCTGACATTGCCCCCTCAAGAATGTTGGTAGGGGTGTTGTGGTTATGGTAGTGTGATGCCTTATTATCTACTTGAGAGATAGGAAGGGGGTTGCGGAGCTTATTGGCAGCCTGCCCTTTTTTTGTCATGGTTTTAGTGGGGTTAGTGTACATGCAAGAGTAATCCTTCTTGCTGGGTTCAGTATCAGCTAGAATTAAGGGAACTTCATAATTGAGCAACGACAAGATCCCTTGCTTCATATTGATAATGCCATCATACTCAATCATAAAAAGAGTTCCTATGAGCATATCATAAGCATTGTTTTCTAAGGCCACAGCGGGGGCCAATAGGATAAGCTTCCCAATATGAATGGGAAGGGATGAGTAAGCACCCAGTGCGCGGGTGTTGTTAGGACCAGCGGTTCCAAAATCTTGGTTGTATTTTAAGTCAGGTGCAAGCTTGATTTTTTTCATCAGCTTGAAGGAGGTTACATTCACTGGGGAGCCAGTATCTAGGATGGCCATCACTTGAACTTTTTGAATCACCACTTCGACCTTTGTAAGTATCCCCTCAAAAGGGGGCAATAGCGCTAAGACCTCCCTAAGATGAAAATTGGAGGTTAGTTTACCTGCAGTCTTGGGGTAATTTTCTTTGATGGACTTCATGGTGTGGCTATGCTGGATAGGGCGTATAAGATGAGACACCACCTCATCTGCGTCACAAGCAGTATTAATAATAATTGGTTCCCCCAGAACTTGGCTGAGATACGTTTCTTCAGGTATAGTGGCTTCATCCACTCCTCCAGCATTCAAGCGATTGGGGACTTCCACTTCAGCAGGTGCCCCTACAACATAATACCCGACCTCATCTGTATCCCCCTCAGAATCATCCCCTGGGGTATTTGTAATGCGAGGTAGTGGCATAAGTTGATAAAGTGAGTTAGGCACATGAGATTTGTCAGCAATAGGTATGCCTTTCCCTATGATGACATTTCTTCTCCCTGCTCCTGTTCCTCGGCGTCAGCTTTCTTTTTCCAGCATGTAGCCTCCAGGTGGCTGAACTTATCACAGTATTCGCACCAAGGGCGTTCAGGATGGGTTGCTTTGTGGTTTTATTTTTTAGGGCCCATTATCTGAAGGGGCTCCTTCTTATCCTCAATAGCTAAGGCTCGAGGCTTAGGCTTTGAATCATCAATGGTTAGAACACGAGGGTGAGATACTGCTCCATGCGGAACTTTGGGCTTATGGAAATTGGCGACATCTATTAACGCCTCCTTGATATCTTGGATGATATGGAAATAGCATTTAACTGAAGTGATGTACATTGCTAGCGATGGGTAAGAAGCCACTCCAGTCAAAACGGCGGCTATAGCATCATTCAAAGTCATCGTCTTTGAGGTTAACAACATCTGTGTTTCCAAATAGAATCATTCCGCAAAAGCGACCACTGACTCTCCTTTTCAAATACTCATATGCATGAAGGCTTGTTTTTTCAAGCTTAAAGCTTGTTTGGAGCCGAACGTGTTTATGAGGGCCTCTTTAACCTCGGACCAGGTGCTAAGAGCATCAATATGTGGGACCATCACCTCTTGTGCCATGTGACCCAAACAAGAAAGGATATGTTTGGCCTTCTAACGATCAGTGGCCCCTTCCATAGCTTCTTCATAGACGTATAAAAACGAGGCAATGCTACCCTCGCCAGGGATGAACTTGTCTTTGAACGTTGGTTTGAATGAACTAGATTCACCCCCAGTCAGGGTATGAATAGCTGGAGCTTCTGTTATTGGGGTTTCAGAATGGTAGCTCAACTGATTGAAGGTCCGTGAAAGGCGTTTAAACTGATCTTGCATGGCTTTGAGCTGGGTTTCCATTTTAGAGAGGATTCTAGAGGCCCATATTCGCACATTCTTAATTGAGCTTAGATCCCTGATTTATAAGTTTCAAAGTCTTCCACTCAGTCTTCCATTGCAGAGGCTTGAAAACGAAGTTGTGACACCATGGAGCTTTAGCTTAATTGAGCAGTTTCCATGGCTTTCACGCGGTTCTTCAGCTCTTCTTTCATTTGTTTACACCCTTCATCGTCATGAGGGTGTGAGCTTGGGCCTTGTGCTCCATCCTTGATCTGCTCATACTTTCGCTCAACCCGCTTTAGTCAGCTGTGTACTTCCTTTAACAGCTCAGGGCTTTCCAGCGAAGTTTTTATTTCTTGTGCTTCGATTTCACATGCAGTCAGACGACGTGCCAAATATTTGGTATTTTCCAACGAAGATTTGAGAACTAAATACTTTCCTATTTGAACAACCTTGGCTGCGAGGATGGCGGTGGTGCTAGATGGTTCAACCAACAGACAGCGTTCAAGCTCATCAACACGTGAAAAAGGCCTGAATTAACTGTCGCTCCACCGCAGCTATATGCTGTTCATATTTCTTTTGAAGGGTGGAGTCATGATCTGAAAGGTCATGACACGTTTGCTCATTTTGCTTTTCAAGTTCTTTAGCAAACTCTTCCAACAACGAGCGGGTGCTTGTGGAGGATGCGTTCATTTCATCCCAGAATTTCTTCATGACCTCCTCAACATACTTTACAATCCCAGTATCCATAATAGTAAGTTGGTCATGCAGCTGTATAATGTAGTTGCGATTAGCTTCCACACCAGATTTAACTGCCCCAAGATGTTCAAAGGTCAGTTGATACAACTTTTCATAGGCTGAATTCAGAGCTGCATGGGTATCTAGGTGTTGATGAAGTTCTTCATGATGGCCGGCTAAGAGATGCATCATATGGACCAGAGCAGGGTGAGCAAACTTGTGGACATAGGTGGTCATAATTGTAAGCTGACCATAGGTCTCTGGGAGGACACTAGTCTCATAGAGAAATAGGTGGCGTTCCTCTACCAACGACGCTCGTTCATGAGATGCAAGGTCGCCTGGGTTAAGGATGCCATGAGTGAGGTCTCTTACAGCTTCAGTGGCTGGCCAAGTGATGCAATGAGACTCAGGTATTAATATGGGCTCAACTTGTTCTTCTTCAAACATTAAGGCAGTAGGACTGACTATGTGATCATCATCTTCAGTTCCTTCTTCAGTTTGTATCCATCGGGTGACACTCTCCATTTCTTTTTTCTTTTTTAATACTTATTGAAGTATTCAGGGGACTCGACCCCCATGTTGGGCTCCAATTTGTGGGATCCGCCAAAGGAGGCCACAAATAATATTTTAAAATGGAATATTTTACTTTTTATTAAAGGTATAAAATAATACTTGTTTTGGTTTTTTATTTTCTTTATTAAACAGGCAGGGCAAAACCAGAAAAGGCCCCCTTGTCAATACTAGCTTATCCTATTTAAACTAGTTTGGATTTCGAGACCATCAATATTTGAGGCAAAAGAATGCAAAGCTCAGTCTTCCATATTAGGGAATATAGGCTTTTGGCCTATCAGATTGAGGATAAAGTTTTTTTAGAGGTAAAACTGACCTGTGCAGTAATGATTTGATGAATCATATCCAATCACCTGCGAGTAAAATCTTTTCACCTCAGCGGTGGTCTGACTCAGATGGTAATGATTGGTATTTTGGCAGTAGTTGGACATGGTTGGTAATGATTGGCTAATGTTCACCCTATCATCCTTGAGTAAAATCTTTGCACCTCGGCGGTGGTTAGACTTGGATGATAATGATTGGTTAGCTTGCATCCAATCATCATCAGGTAACATCCTCTTGCCTTGCAGAGGTTCCGATCCATGAAATAGTATACTCCTCATATTTGACTGAGGAGTCAGAGTATTTCTATCATTAATTATTTCCTTTTTAAGCTGATTCTTATGATAAATTGTATTCCTCCGATTGTTAGGATTCCACTGAGGATCCACTAGGATTTTTTCGTTATGGGAACTCATATTGTTGATATTCCCATTATTATATAAAAATTTGGCAGGTGATGGGCCAATCATAAGAGCAGATTTGGGAACACTAATACCAACATTCTTTTTCTCAGATCGACGAGGAGAATGTCCAACAGTGAAACCCTCCTAGTGTCTTCCGCCCAGTGGGAAAATGCTTTTGAACCAGATTGACCAGCCCTCCAATTCCTCAGGTTGATACATTCCCCCAAGGATCTCGCCCTCTACATCGCACATTCTCAAATGGTGTCTCATAGCCCCATTGTGCTCCCCCAAAGCAAGATGCAATTCAGCCTCTGAGTCAATTATGGCAACTTGTTTTCCTACAATGACAAACAAATAATATAACTAGCCCAGGCGATTATGCAGCCTGCAGGCTTTATTGACTTCCGCCCCTACAAGGGGTACTTCAACCTCAGCTTCACTTGCAAAGTTAATGCTGCAATCACAGCTAACATTCCCCTGGTGTTCCAGGAAACCACCATCCCAACCACTAGCACCCGGTTGCCTGATGACATCACTCTTGTAATTTAATTTTCAGGCCACCCCACCAACCTCCAACCTGAAACTATATACAATGAATTAATAGCTGGGCTGTCAGTATATGGCGCTGACCCTAGTTTACAATTTGTGGTTCCCAACAGAGCCAACTGACTAGTGGGCCACCGCACGTTTACAACCATGTGCCTGATATCAAATGAAATTGCCATTTTAATTCCCCCTTGCACTGTTGTCCCCTATGCCCTCAACCATCCTTTCTGGGCCAGAGTAGATTAGGGGCTCACAATCTGCCCCATTTGTCTCAACCTGGACCACTCAAAGCGATGCTGCCTCACCATAGACCAAGATGGAGACCACATGCTCAACTCCCTCCATGATGCTCCCATAGCTGACATGCAAACTTTTTTCAAATAGGGCACAAACCTCCCCCCTCCACCCAAAATGGTAGATGCAACTGCCACAGATTCAACCAATATTGAACCAACATGCCAAGCCACCACTCCTATTCCAACTAATCAGGAGCCAGCATGGTTCTCAGTAAATCCAAAAAAGCCCACCCATCCACCCAATCCAGCCCACCTATATGCTGATCAATCTATCATCTTCAACCAAAATCCCTGGGATTATTTGGAGGAAGTTGATGATTTGGGAAATACCATCTCTGACTCAGTTGAGGCCCTAGGCCTCAAGATGTACTTAAACATAGAATATGTGGCTCAATATCCAAATCGCTGCTATGCTCTACGCTCAGATGCTGATGAATCTCTAGTGACCACCAACTCACCAAAGAGGCTTTTGCCTCCCCTGATTGTTGCCCTCTCAAAAAGGCCATAGTGAAATCAGACACAGTCTTGGCCAAGGGGGTACCCGCACCTGTCCTTCCCCCCATGCAACAAATTCACATAAAAATAATTCCTCTGATTCCAACAAGTTGCCCACAAGGCAGTACCAAAAGTTGTGATGGTCGCAAAATTTTGCCCCAAGACCCGCATTACCAGCAACAACTTCGCCACC
Source organism: Massospora cicadina (assembly GCA_022478985.1). Classification (NCBI taxonomy): domain Eukaryota; kingdom Fungi; phylum Entomophthoromycota; class Entomophthoromycetes; order Entomophthorales; family Entomophthoraceae; genus Massospora; species Massospora cicadina. The sequence continues at coordinate 26,222 of JAKSZP010005644.1, forward strand.
TTTACCACACTACCTAAAGTTCGCCTCTAGGCTGAAAAAGCCCTTTCCAAATATATCACAACCCTCCTCATAGCTAAATTTGAGCTTCCCAGGCCACTTTGTTACCTTGACCCCCATTTTGAGGATGTACCCATGCCTGTGCTCTCAGTGCTCTGCTGTACACTGTCCAACACAGAGGAGGAAGATGAGCCTCTCAATCCTGACTCACCCCCCACCATGGATGCATAGCAGTTTACTGCATCTGACCTGATTGGTTATTTTTTTACTTTTATTTATTCAAATCAGTTTGAGTGATACGCTCATCTCTTTCTGTTCATTTAAATTCTAGCGTAGTATAAGTTTTGCTCCTTAGAGCTCAGTAATGTCCATCCCCTGGTTAGCTTGCCTCAGATAAATAAAATGAATAAAACACAAACATTTTTAAACTTAAATTGTTACTCTAGTACTTACTTCTAGGAAATTCTTAATGTTTTTTCATAGTTCCTTTTTCTAATAAAAAACAGAAAATATCTCTTTCTTGCTGATAGTTCTCTTGTGAGGCTTTTGTTACTACCATTGATTATATACGGGAAAACACAATGGCACAGAGGATAATCACCCATATAAATATTTTAGATAGCATTTTTTGATGACTTAGGTTATAATAGAACAAGACTAATGCAAAATAAGTCCTCTATAATTTGAAATTAATAGCTATTCTTTTAAGTACCCCAGAAAGAATACTGTTATCTATATTAGCTTTTGTTATATGTAGGATTGTATGGTTGGCAAAAATGTTAGATATACCTTTAAAATTCAAAAGATTTTGGATTGAAAGATGAAGATCTTCCCATTGTCAATTAAAACCTTAGGAAAGTTATTATTTGTAATAGTATGAGTGTTTTACAAATATCACACTGGCTCTGTATATCTTTAATGAAGCAGTTTTATCCACTTATGAAGTGTAAAATGTCAATTATTTCAAGACTATAATCATTAAGTGATTTTGCTAGAGGACCCTTAAAATTAAAAGAAACACGGCGGCTTGGGCAGTAGATGCTACTGAGTTAGGCAAACTTATTGGGAAATTAGTTAAATGTTGCACTTGAGTCACATAGCTTAAAGGTTTTCTGTTGTAGTATGGCATCATCAAATATTAGTAAAATGTCTCGAGATGCATGTAATCTTTCTAGAACTCTCATGTCTTAATTAAATGTCTTATATAAGGTTAGCTTATCTACTAGGGCTAACAAGTGTACTAATTTGTCAAGAACATAACTTTATACCTGTTCATTTTCTTAATGATTTCTTGAACATCATCTAAAAACGCCCAAAACTCCATCAGTTTTAAGCTCAAGCTTTCTAAAAAGGCTAACTGCTTTTATAAGAATTAACCATCTCTAGTTTAAAGGTCATACAAAGGTAGATTACTGATTTAAACTGTACAATTGTTTTTGTCTCCAGTCCTATATAAACCAAAATTACTCTCAAAGGTTACTGCCCATCTTGTGAGTCATCCATCAAGTCCTCCAAATTATGAAACCATCATAAGGAAAAGCATTGAGTTATGTGTGCCAGCTCTCATCATTTTTTCTGAGCATCAACATGCTCAATACGTTGAGTGATGAACACTGCCAGTCTCATTAATGAAGAAAACCCCCAACTATACCTCTTTTTGCCCCATGTCACTGATGTTCCCACCCCAATGCTGTCCACCATGGTCCGCCAGCTAAAGCGGGTGCCAGACAAAAGTTTCCCAAAGCCTCTTCGCCATCTGTTATGGCTTCCTAGGCTGATAACCTAGGGGCTATATTAGGATTTTTTTAAAATATGATAATCCCTTTGTTTGGCCCATTTGAAAATAAAGATGCGTGGCGGCTCCCCTTTTTTGTTGGGCAAAACTAGTACTAAAAAAAGCATTAAGTTATCAAATTTTCTATTCTTTGTAGCTTTAGATGATGTGTTTGAAAACGTGGATTACCACAGACATTGTCATTTCTTTAGTGATTAGTTTCATTCAACTTTTTATTTTTTTTAAATATTAAATTTTAAAAATTTAACTTGATGTGGGAAAACCTTAGGATAATACCACACTGACTAAGGGGAAATTAAATTAATGGGAAAGGAGGACAAAGCCTGGAAAACCTCCATGTGCAGCATTCTGATAGGCCAAAAACTCCATGGAACGCCTTACTATTTGCTATCTTGGTTTGAGCATTGGTGCGCAACGCCAACACAGTCATAGTCATCCTCTACCTAAAGTTTATGCACTAGAATTGAACTTGGAGGCATGGTCATTGAGTACATACTTTACCACTAGGGTACCCTCCCATACCATTCAACTTTTTATGAATATGAAGTTATAATATTTTCTAAAGTTCTAACTTAATCTAATAGGATGTTATGATTGCTCCCATTCCTACATCAATAACATTGGTATTTAGAAAAAGAATTTAGAGAAGATAAGCCAACAAATAAACATATGTAAGCTTTCTTTTAATTAACAGCCTGTTGTTGTTAAATCCCCATAAAAATGAGTGTGGTAATTAGTAAAAAAATTATGCTAGAAATGTTGGTTAAGCTTGATATAGATTATCATTGGTAGTCAACCATCCCAAACAGACAATAAAACACCTTATTATATTTTAGATCTTCAATATGCATCAACCTTTCCAGTTTGAGGCAAAATTTAATCTTCTTAGTACAATTCCTATAGACTCAAATTGTTCTTACTAAAAAAACTTTAATTTTAGCAACTTATAATTTTAGCATATTTTATACTGCTAATATTTCAATTTTTTAAAGTATTATAAGATTGTACTAATAAAAACAATAATGTCATTTTATTAAATAAGAGAATCACAGCATACTAAGGTCAGTTTGACTTTTTAATTGCAAGCTATGATGATGCAGGAGCGTTACAAAGACCTTGAAGCACTTGAGTCAGCCAACTAACCTTATCTCAAGACTTAAGTGCACTTCTATTGATATTAAAACTTAACTCCATAAGTCAGTATCCAAAGGTAAGGTCCATAGCATTAAAGCACTTGAACCTCAAAGATCATTACAAAATGCATAATTTGTGGAAACTGTAGAGTTACAGTTTGAACCAATCATACTATTTGACTTAAAATTAATTTAAATTTCTGAATCCCAAGTTGGAGCGCCAGGGAGTTTCTACTGAGGTCAAGCTCAGCACTAGGTCTGCAGCCTTACTGAGCCATTCTGTAAGCTCAAAAGATCCTAAAGAATGTATTGGGGGTTCCCTAATAGGTGACTTAAGATTCAAGCCCACACAATTTCCAAACCTCAGTTTTAAATTTTGATCTCTCTTGACCCATCTAGCCACCCTTCACAGCTTACCTGGTTTCCATGATGCAACAAGTTTTTTTCTTCTCAACAAAAAACTTGGCCTATAGGGCTTTATCCACACCTATATTGCCCTGTCTTATTCTTGCTGCCCCACAACGCCAAGTCATGGAGGGAATGATCACTCAATTAATAGATTTATTTCATCAAACAAAAACAAATGGGTTCTTTGGGATTGTAACCTTGCTTAGCTGCTAAGTTCTTGTTCCCTAATTGATTTTTCTAAAATCTGAGCTAATTAGATTAGAGCATTTAGTCCTAATGCTTACCTTAATTCAGCTATGTGTTAAAAATGATTTTACGGTATTAAAATGAACATACATAATGTGTATGGCATGCAGAAGCTGTGAGTTTCCATTTGTTGCAGAAACAATAAGGACTCTTCTCTAGGAGCTTTTTGGGGCGCTGATAATTTATAACAGCATTTTAGCAGCCATTTTCTTTTTCAATAATGATAAGGTGGATCTGAAAGGCTCTTAGAGGGTCAAATTATTTTGGCGTCCATTACCTATCTTGTGAATTTTATTCGAGGTGGGCCGACCTGGGGACGATACCGCACCGATTAGTGAAGTGAAGAAAATGGGAAAGGAGGATAAAACCCGGAAAACCTCCATGCGCAGCGTATGATAGGCCAGGAACTCCATGGACCGCCTTTGCTATTTGCTATCTCGGTTCGGGGCATTGGCACGCAAAACCAACACAGTCAAAATCGTCCCCTACCCAAAGTCCATTACCGGGACCGAACTCGGGAGGCAGTGGTAGAGGGTCTATACTCTACCACTGGGGTATCCTCCCTTTCCATTACCTATCTTAGTCTTTTAAAGATTTATTACCTTTCACTTATAGATTTCTGTATGGTTTAAAATAATATGAGTTAGAATATTTGTTATCCATCCAAATTAGGTCTCTTAAAACATTTCAGAGTTCGAAGGTCCTTGAAAAAAATATTAAATTTATTAGAATCTCATATGATAATATTGTTTATAAAGGGCTTTCTTAAGACATAATTATTTATATACGCAAAGGTTGCCTCCCGAGTTCGATCCCGGTAATGGACTTTGGGTAGGGGACGATTTTGACTGTGTTAGTTTTGCGCACCAATGCCCCGAACCGAGATAGCGAATAGCAAAGGCGGTCCATGGAGTTCCTGGCTTATCATACGCTGCGCATGGAGGTTTTCCGGTTTTATCCTCCTTTCCCATTTTCTTCACTTCCCTAATCGGTGCGGTATCGTCCCCAGGTCGGCCCACCTCGAATAAAATTTAAAATATATACGCAAAGGTAAATTTTATTCGAGGTGGGCCGACCTGGGGGCGATACCGCACCGATTAGGGAAGTGAAGAAAATGGGAAAGGAGGATAAAACCCGGAAAACCTCCATGCGCAGCGTATGATAAGCCAGGAACTCCATGGACCGCCTTTGCTATTCGCTATCTCGGTTCGGGGCATTGGTGCGCAAAACCAACACAGTCAAAATCGTCCCCTACCCAAAGTCCATTACCGGGATCGAACTCGGGAGGCAGTAGTAGAGGGTCCATATATATACGCAAAGGTATTAAATAAAATAATAAAGCTGTATAGCTCTGTTTCTTAAAGCCTAGAGTTTCCCTACTTTTACTATATTAGTTCAAATGTTATGCTTTAAACATAACGTTAATTTCTCCTTTGTAACTTATGGTATAAAATCCAGATAATGCTTTTGAATATCAATTTAACTTGGTCATCTTTTTAGTTCTAAGAGTCAAAATATTTTACATCTAAGCTTATCTGAAATTGTCGTTGACTTCTCCACAGATAGGTGATCTTATCACTACCATGAAAAAGCATTCATGATTATTTTACCACAAAATGAAGTACCGATTTAAAATTTAGTGCAAAATATGTAACTATGGGTTAATATTAATGCTTCATATATATTGATATTTTTAAAAGAAAAATGTTGGGACTGGATAGTTCAGAAGGCTATTCTGCTAAAATTACCATAGGGCTTTTATTATAAAAGAACTATAACAGCTATACACAATTTTTAGAAGAAATTTCAAAACCATATAAAGTTAATATATTTAACTATATTATTTTAAAAAACTTGGAGGAAAAACAAGAATATCTTCATACCAAGTGAATATACAGGAAGCTCTGAAATGATTAACTCCAAAAAAATCAAAACTCTGATTTATCATTGCATCAATTCAAATGAATGAATCAACCTAGGGCCATCTGTCATATTAATAATATAGCGCTATCAAACTAGTAAGACAACATGTGGAATGCCAAATTGATGCAAAATTTAACAAGATTTTCAAAGGCAATTTGAACATGATATACCACGCATATTATGATACTTTGTGGCAATTTGTGACTGGTTGTTACAAAAATGACGCTTAACCCTTGTAATACTTTAAAATGTACTTCAATTTCTTATTGATTTATTTAGTTTAGTAATTAATAAACACCATTTTTGTGTTGATGAAGAGAGAATCATTATTGAAACCATATATCTTTATTTGGTAATTCAAGATAACTGCTTATCAAGAGGTTTGCTTTTTAAGTACTTTTGTAATCTATTTAAAATAGAAAGCACTACCTGTCCATTTGAGATTGGTCACCTTTGGCCTCCAATTTTAAAAGATGAGACTTACTAAGCATGAAGCAGATGTTGTTGCTTCCAGACTTTCATGTGAGTAATTGCCAGTGAGCTACTAAGTGTATTTCTAAAAGGCTGGTACAGCTTAATAAAACATGTTTTTATATTGCTCAACATGGTGGTATCATTTTTAATTATTACTTTTAAATGGTAAATTAAGAGTGTGAAAGTGCTTATTTAGGATTCCCCCTTGGGTTGGGACCATCTAGTACTAAAAAAAGTGCTTATTTAGGACTTTCTTTTACCACTCAAAGTCACTTTTGAGCGATTTTAAAGCTAAAGTTTTATTTATCCACAGCTGTCTGCCCAAACCTATTCTTTGATGTCCTTGGCTCCGCCGCCTGCCACCCCAGTGTGGGGCAGCAGTGCACCCCCACCTAGCGTTTTCCGCCCTGCGGGCAAGCGCGTTTGGATGGGCTCAAACAGCCCGCCCACTGCTTCCAACCGTTTTGTCCCCCCACAGGACTTAGCGCTCCACCTGGCGCGCGTCCACCCTTCTCGCCCCCATCCTCTTGCCCTCCCTCGCTCTGCCATTCGCTATTGCATCAGAGTGGACTATGGGTGTTTGTTCCCATATGCCAATAAGGCAATTATTGAGCTAGCTGCTGCAGCCTTTGTGCCAGCTGGCTTTATAGACTTCCGCCCTTTTAAGGGCTACTTTGACGTTGGGTTTCAATCTGAGGAGGATGCTGAAGTGGCAGCACAAACTCCTCTAATTTATAAAAAAACCCCATTCCCACAACCCATACTCGCCTCCCTTCAGACACCACGCTGGTGGTATCCTTTGCAAATCTCCCATCCCACCTTCCACCCCAGGTTTTGTATGACCAGTTGGTTGTGGGGCTCATGGCTTATGGCACTCAGCCCAACCTCCTCTTTGCCATTCCATCTGGTGCGGAGTGCCTTGCTGCTCCTCGGGCAACAGCCACCATCATACCACACCACCCTACCATAGCCCAACAAATCCTACCCCACGCTAGTGTGGCTGCAGCGCCTGATCATTTATTTTGGGCTCAGGTTGATAATGGTAGGCATATTTGTTCCCTCTGCTTTGGCCTCGAACATGCAAAAAGAGTATGCCCTCAGGCCAAGTCCGCTGCTGCAGCTTCTGAGCCTCCTTCTAAAGGTTCAGTATGGGGCGCTTTGCTGCCCCCTCCCACCCTCCAATCTCGTTCAGTGGGTCCACATAGAAAATCAGCCCCCCAAAAACCTCCAGCCTCACTCTCCCACCTAAATCTACCCCAGCCAATCAGAGCAATGCTTGGACCACCATTGGCACCCAAGCAGCTGCCCATTCGCCCAATCCCACCCACCCAAATTTGAATGCCACTATTCCAGTGAACCAAAATCCATGGGATCTATTGGCTGAAACTGATGAATCAGGTAATTTCCTCATTAGTAAGCATACAGGTCAACCTCTCTGCCAAGGCGATTATGGTCAGGCAGAATTTTTCCTTCCTGACTTTGATGAAGCCCCTACCCCTCGCCATTTCGCTCCTCTGCCCAATACAGCCCCATTCCAAAGTGATCACCAGCTCGCCTTAGCCGCGGTGGCCTCTCCTCATTGCCTAAAACTACGCACCATGGTGGCCCAGTCAGTGGCTCAGCTCCAGCATGGCCTGCCCACCCTCTTCTTCCTCCCCGACTTCCCTGAATCTCCCTGCAGTGACATCTCAAAACTATTTGATGATGCTGAAGTTGCTGTTATGGATGTCACAACAATTGCTTCATTTAACCCCTCATCCAAAATCACCCGCCACAGTATCTCCCTTTTCACCCAACTTCCTGAAGCCCGCAAAGAAGCTGAAGTTCTCCTCGCAGCTTTTGTTGAAACACTTTCCCATCATTATCTTGATGCAGAAGAGGAAAACTCCTACTACGCTGACCTCAACCCCCACTATGCGGATGCCCCAACGCCCTGGCTCTCTGCTCTGATCCAGTACTGTAACCAACATCCCTTGATTAAGGTGGGTCTTTCTGATAACCAACCCTCCAACCCCTCCTCACCCTCTGCCATGGTGGGTTAGCAGTTTCTGCTTCCCACCTGGTTAGTAGTTTTTTTTTGTCATTTTGAGTGTTGTGTTCAGTACTGTCCGTCCCCTGGTCGGTGTACCTCAAATAAATTGAATCAAAAGTGCTTATTTAGTATATTTTTTCTATATTATATGACTAAGTGTTATTTATAAATAGTAGTGGAATTGTTAAGCATAATTCCAGGGCTGGTAACATAGGTCTTCTGAAAGTTGATATCAAAGCTGAATATGTTCTTATAAAAAAGGAATTTAAGTAGGCGACATTATCCAAGACTTAAACTTTGATCTTTTAGCTAATAATCTCTAAAATTTTATGCTTTGATAAAGAGTGTACAACTTCTAAGACCCCACTAGACTTTTAAGGCTTTAAAAAAAATTCATATAGGAATACAAGCGTAGTTATAAGAATGATTATTTGGCGAATCTGTGATACTTGTAAGCCATTCAACCAGTCAATCTCTTCAACTTATTTCTAACAAACTACCTTATCCAACCTCTTGATCTAAAAAGAAAATATCTTGCCACCTTTTTGTAGCCATTTTTTGTAGGAGATGGGGAACTTTTACAACAAAAGGGTATTCCAGCACATAATAGCTACCATAATATACCTGATTGAGCATTTAATTCCTGTCTTCAACTTTAATGCGTGCTATTGTTTAATTTATCAATGGTTCTTGTTCTACTTCAAAAAATATTTAATATTCCCTTCAATTATCTCTGTCAGACACATTATATTTGACTAGTCTTTTGATAGCTAAAACATATTAACAACTGAACTTCACTTTTTTATTTTTTTCTTTTCTTCAATTTATCATTTTTTATTGTAAAAGTAATTTTCTTTGTATAATTATATATTGATTTTAAAGGTTGTTCACATTAGTATGCACCAATCATACTTATAAAAACCCTCCATTTAGCACTTCAAATTTTTAGCGGATCTTATTTAAAATGTCATTTGAAATGGGTAAAGATATCCAAAATAGGAATAAATAAGTAATTTCACGTTTTCTATATATATTGCTTACATAATTCACAGTTTTATACCTCTATGCAAAGATTGCAAGGCATAATTTGCAACTGATTCAAAAGTTTCCATTAACTATTCTTATGGACTCCTTTTTCATGTTTTTACATACATAGAAAATCCCAAACTAGAAAAAAATATTATCTTAGCCCAAGATATAATCTCAGTGTCAAGATCATATTAAAAATCCTTATGAGTCTTATCTCATTAACCCTTGTTTTTGCAGGATTCTTTGATGGCCATTCACTCTTTTTTATATTTTTCACATATCTAGAGGAAGTCAAAGAATTCTAAGCATTAAATGGGTGCACATATTTTTATAAGAGCTAAATTTTATCCTCAGAAGGGGTAAAGTAACATGCATAATATTGTAAGCTTATAATTTTTGTGTAGAAAGTTTGTCTTCAGTATGAGCAATTTTAGTTTATAGCTTACCAACATAGTGGTCTTCCAAATATTTAGCAATTAGTCCAAACGTTGAATGAGATATTTCTTAAGCACATTACATGACATTAAGTATCTTAACATTAAAAACACTGTATCAAATATATAGTTATTCTTAATATCAACCACTAAGTAAAGTTTCTTTATCAGGATAAAGTTCTTATCATCATGGTCAATTTTACTCATTATGAAGATGTAGATTTTATTGACTACTCTATAAAGTTTGCATATCTCCACATCCATGTACGTGAGTTTGTTCTTCTGTCATAAGGAGCTCTTTTTTGCTAATTTTCAGTATCTTTCTGAAATGGCTTTACTGAAATTCACACTTTACCTTAAGTCATTAATATGCGCAGCTTACTAATACGCTTATTATTAACTGTTCCTCTCACTCAAGGAGCTGATTGATAAGGTTGATTCATTTTAAAAAGTTATTTTTTGTTCACAGACTGTGACACTGGGCAACCTAAAGATTTTCGTTCTTTGTGGTGTAGGACTTCTAAGCTTGTAGCCAAGTGTTTTTCTGTATTATATCTTGCAATATTCTTCACTATGGCTATTTATAAGCTCACCAATGATCTTTTTGCCCTCTTCTGGTTCAATAAAGCTAAGTCTGAACCTTAAATAGTAAATTATGTGAGCTGTAAATCATGTATCCATCTTAGCATATAAAGCAATAGTATGTAAACAAAGTTATATATTTTTGTAGTACTAAAGGGTACAACCCAAGAGGGGTGCATCCAAGTGTTTTATATTCTTTGGTGCCAAATAGAACCAAAAGAAAAACATTCTAAATACAGCGCCTTGCCAGTAGAAAAGGTTCATATTAGACGGGGAAGGGGTCTGGGACTTTCCTATCAGCTGGGAACTTTAGGAAACGCATAAAAGCAGACAAATTTTCGAGTTGAGGCATCAATAGAGCGGGGATGAAAGCAAAAAACGTCAAGTTTTCTTTGTTATCAAGGATAATGGTATGTAGTTCCTTGACGTGCTGGCAAAGCGAAACTAACATATTTACAATTTCCAGCACACAATTTATATATTTCAGGTTTGGCTGGTTTGATGGTAGTGGGGAGAACAAGACAGCTTGGCAGTGTCAACGCATGACCTACCCATGGTAAATGTGAGCTCTTTGATCTCGTCCCAGGCCTCATCAGGGAATTCTATTAGAAAGATAGGAAAAATTACTTTAATGAGTGGCTTCAGAGCATTATGGAGGGTTTTATGAGGATGTTGTTGGTGGGTGAAGTGGTAACTTTGATGGCGTGCCAATGATGGGTTTTAAAATTGGAAAGCTATTGCAAGGGTGGAATCTGAGCTGATGATCAGACTTGGGATACCGTAAATATTCTAGACAATCGAAATTTATAGCCCATGGAAAAAGGCTGATTGTCATTAGTAACCTAACTAAAATATTAAAAGGGATAAAAAAGGGTAATTCAGGCTAGTTATAGAAGCTAGTCGGCTGGGGGATGATTAGTTAACTCAATGAAATACAAGTCAAGAAAACTTGTCTGGGACCTGAGCAGTAATTTTCTTCTAGAAAGAAAATGTGATTTTGGGTTGGAGTGGCTGTCAGATCATTAGGTGCATCCTCAGCGGTTTAGGGATGGAGAAAGAAGATCAAAGTCCATTTAAAACAAGCCTGCTAGAAAGGGTGGTGGGCCACGCAGGAGGAAGGAGGGGTTGAGGCCACTGTGGCGGCATGGGAAAAGGCAGTTGCGCTCTAAGTTGTCAAGTTTAAAGCACAAGGGGAAGAGGGATAAGCCATTCCTTACGCTGGACCAGAATGAATTTTTGGAGCAACTGGATCATGGTACTTGGAAATTGCAATATGGGTGTTCCAGTAGAAAGGGCAGATTGTCAAAAAAGGCGTGACGTTTCTTGAGGCAGTTGTCCCCTATTACAATGGGCGATTTGGCATCAAATATAGATGCACAGGTCAAGCTACACCTAATAAAACAAAGTAAACTGTATGAAGACAGTGACCATGTCATAATTTAATGTATTAAACTATAAGAAACAAAATGAACTCAAAATAAACATTGATGAGCCATCTCTCAAGCCCTCTTGATCATAACCTGTCACTAAAGGCGCACTTGGCAAAATTTGATCAGGAAATATCACGCGCGCAGGTAACTAATGGAGAAGCCTTCTGTATTGGTCTTTCAGCTTCCTGCGCCTCAAAAAGGATTACTATGATCAATGTGGTCAAAAGCCCATCGCTGATTAGAACAATGAGGGCCAAAATTTATTAAATTGGTCCAATTGACTTGGAAAATCTAGATTGTAGGATCTTGGAGGTCTTCTTGATGACTCATCCCAATTTGCCCTATAATTATTGTTTCTTTTAGCTTAATAAATTAGTCTGATTACCCCATATTATTTTTCTTTTTTGAACGCTCCACTATTTCACCAGTTTTAGGCCCTATTAAAAACCTGTCTTATAGTCTAAAGGACTGATAATCTGACATAAGTGGTGCTCACTACAGGGGGCCATTGAGCTGTACACTTAAGACGTCTATCACAAGAAATGGAGAAAATTTAACCAATGAAACCAATTTGCCAATTGGTCATGAGGTGTATATATTGATCGTTAATCTCAATACAAGGTGACTCCTTTTCATCCTGAAAGCTTTATTTTTTGGGCCACTTTATAGTTTACCCTACCCTAAGTTGATCAAACTCAGTATCAGCTTCACAATGAAAACATCAATGAAACTACTCAAAAGTATGAATGGTATATAGACTGTGGAAGGCCATTCCAGTTGGCTTGAGCCACATATGTACTTTCTACAATGCGATACTTATATTCCTCAGCTCTACTGCCATCAAAAGAACTAGCTTTTTAGACCAAAATTACTCTAAAGTTTTTATAACTCGGCCATACATCATATCTTAAAAGTGGTAGGACTACATAATCATAAAGTAGCTTAAAAGCTGAGACTTACCCAATCCCTGCAATCAAAAATTGTTGACTTTTATAACATAGATTTATTGTTTGTACTCATCAACCATAAGGCCATTGTGAACAATCTCCATCTGATTAATGAAGCTTAGAGCCAATTTTCTATGCTGGACAATGCAATATTTAGTTAACTTGAGGACCAACTTTATTTAAATATGATACTCCTCAAATCCTCTTGGATTCATCGCCTTAAGCGTTTTGAGGCTCTTCTTCAGTTACTAAGGGATTGTTACCAAGATTCAGCCTTGCACAATAGCGCCACCAGAACTGAGGACCATAAAGGTTTGTAGGCCTGAAGGTCCTCGCGGGCCCCAAGGGTCATTGGGTTCTTTAGCTCCAACTCCTGACAATTTAAACGAATTGTGGAAACAAGGATTCAAACTGCACTTACAGCCCTATGCGATCAGATAGGAAATGTGGCTCAAGGATGAAGATCCGCCTGGATGGGGCCACACTGTATCCCTGAGTCTCGCACAATGCGCTTTCAGATGTTTTAGACAACTTCAGTACATTTATTAAGCTCACTGGCAAGCTTATTACTAAACATTAACAAACTTTCAAAAGTTTAAAGCCTTTTTGAGAGATTATTAAACCATCCTCTACTCAAACGTGCTGATAAAAAGCTCTGAAGAAACAATTAAACCTCCAGGCCTCCATAGCCTCTCTAAACCATCAATGGGGGAAGTTAAAGAGAATTTGGAAGACAGCGATGAAAATAAGATCAACAGGCTATTCAAAGTTAAGCAGAAACTGAGAATTCTGAGCCTCACCAGTCACTACTTTCGCTACTCTCTCTAGACATATTGTAACTAACTTTAAGCCTAGTTTAAAATGAAAGATTTAAGACAGGTCAAAAAAAGTATCGCCTCCTTTTTGTATTTTTATAAGATTTTGATGGAAAAATTACTAAACATTATAGTGAAGCATATAAATTCTTGTTTTAACAGCATGGCTCTTGAAACTGACACCTTATTTAAAAGATTGCCAATTCAAGAAGAAAGTCCATACTGCCCTAGTTAAGATTTTGGTTTTAACCAACCTTGGCAAATAAGAAGCAGGAAAACATGGCGTTGGGATTTCAATATGCCCACATTACCCAGCTTGATTAATTATAACTGAATCTGCTTGTCCATTAGGAAATGTATCACGCTAGTGGATGCGGGAGTTACCAATGACTATGATAACTATTGTTTGGAGAATTATCCTAGCAAATATATATTAGTTGCTAGGTTTTGATCTGATAAATCGTTAATTTTTAGTAGGTTTGATCTCTTGAAAAGAAACAAGTGATTAGAATGTCAATTGTAATATGGATAATCTAGCTAACTTGTAGGAGTTGAATGTATTTTGTCACCAATAAAATAAGTGGTTTATGAGTTTCTAGATGAGTGATGACGCCAGTGATAAGCTATTTGCGAGTTACCTTTTAAGGATTGCAACCCAGTGTTCATGAGTATAAATCCCATTGCCTAAGAAGGTCTTTAACCTAATAAGGGTGATACTCTGGGGTTGAGAAAAGGCATTGGACACGTTTTTCATTTCAACCCAGAAGTTGTCACATTGCTAGTTAAATAGGAGGAATCTACAAAACTAATGAGGAAGATCATTGTTTGGATGACCCTGGAGGGGTAACTCAATGGCAACAGCTGACGTTTCCAATTAGTGCGCCAACAGAAGAGTTGGGCGCTGAATTCACTTATAAATTCCCATGCATTTTTAAATATAAAGCAGATAGATAAACATAATTACAGATCAAGTACTTTATGAAATTTAGACTATCATATTATTCTCTGGAGTAGAGTTTAAAAGGATAAGTGATTTTTGTCTATCTTATTGTTATCTCCGCAGAATCTTTGCAAAAAAAGAAACTAAGAACCTTTGAACCTAATCTTAGGTTAAGCTCTATCAAAAGAGCGAAGAAGTCTCTACCTATATTCTAGAATTTAAGATTAGGATAAGCACCGGTTTACTTTTGGACCTAATAATCATCTTTGCTATAAGAAATTAACTAGAGTAATAGTCTTATTATTATTACAACCCTATTAAATTAGCCAACAATACATACAACACACATATAAGAAACATGTGTAGTTAAACAAAGGATCTGAATGAGCTACAATCTTTAAAGTGTAAACAGCTCCAAGATTTTTTAATTGTGTTCTCACTACAGGGGGTAGTTGAGTAGTCAATAGCTCTTAGATTTCTATTGGTGCTCATTACGAGTGTAGTTGAGTTTTAAGCCAGATTATATAAAAAAACCATATCAACCTTGTCTTACAAAAACGAACTAAAGAAGCTTTGGATGGAGCTTGAAACCATCAATAAGAGCGCTCAACTTGGTGTCACAGGCCAATTTGCTACTTTGCAGGAATGGGCGAAAAAAGCCGAAGAAGAGGTTGAGCAAGTCAGAAAAATCAACAATGACCTATACAGGAAGGTCACCTCCTTGAAACGCAAGGAGGGCGAATTAATTAAAGGAGCAATATTTCAAAATAGAGCGTGAAGCGGATCAAGATGCTCATGCTGGATTAATGAAGATATGACTTGGCTTTTAAATTCTTTCAGAGGAACTAGAAAATCACAAATTTTATTGTGCTCATATGGAGGCGAATTAAGCTGATAACAATATGAATGAAACTCTAGTCAGGAAGATTCAACCACCAAGAAATATGCCTAAATCATTTGGTACAATTTCAAAGATGATTTAAGTCTAACTCTAATGATTAATTTAGTAATTAAACAGGACTTCCATGCCATTGGAGCCACAGATTAATCTTGAAGTACCCCAAATTGCTTACATTTTACCAGGACAAAGACCCTGGATTTTTCTGACTATTTGAATTGATTATGTTTGGATTTAGTTACTGACAAAAGGCAATGAATGTAATAATTGCCTGAACACCAATGGCCGGAATCTGGTGCTTCCCCATCAGAACAGGGACAATTGGATTTATAGTGAGGCCAGGGAAGCCATTATGATAGAGTTCAGGAGCATTACGTGGATGTTTAATTGCAAACAGGAATTTATGGGCATTCAATTCCTAAAGAATATGACTATGGTAGTTTTCAGTGACTTATTCTACCAGAAATCACAAACCTGGCTGTGCAAAAGTGTTATTGTATTTTGATGCACGAATTGTGATGCAAGTGGCGCAATGGCCCTATTGAGATTTGCATTGTATATTGGGTTCAGAGCTAGTGACAGATGTTCACATCTCAGTTGGTGGATCGTCTAAAGATGTTAGGAGCCACCTTCAAAGCCCATGATCAAATTTTTAAGGCCATTCCTGTTAAAAATCAAAATACAGTGAAATTTGCCAATCCTCTCTCAAAGAGCAACAGAATAGATTCATGATGTGAAACAAGCTCAAATGACAAAAACAAGTGGACAAAGAATCAGATTTTACCACCAATGTGAGAAACCTAGAAATTATGCCGCACAATTTGGGAGCAAGAAACACAAGGAGCAAGATACTCTAGTCCAGGCCAAAGAGAAGTAAATCAGTCAAGAGTTTGGAAAAGGATCCACAGTCTAGATAAGAAACATTCTGGCACCACGCTAAAACCTTTTCCCCCATTATATTGAACGATTACATAGATATTTCTGATACATTTGCAGATGAAGAAACACCTGACCTACTCTATCAAGTTTTTAATTTGGACGTGAACTCCATCGCCCAAGCAAAAGTGAAGGGGATTGACCCAAAAATTGGGAAAGAAGTTGCTTGGCCATATGCTTGTCAGCTAGCAACAAAATTAGATCCGCCAAAAGCATGGAAGAATTGCTTAAGTTGAGATTTGATGAGACAAACGAATCTCTCACCAATAGCGTAATCAAAAATCTTTTCTGATTAATCCATACAATTAATTCATACTCTTAAATCAGCGAATAATGCTGCTTTTCACTCAGTAGATACTTTATACAATGCTCTGAGTGTACCTATGCAGATATCATAGTCAACCAAGTGAGAGTATGAGAAATAATTTACAGTGGAGCATCTAACAACATCATTTGACCATATTAGTGAAATGAATGAAGATTTCGCCAGATCTAGAGCACCAGAAGGAATATGTAACTGCTGAACAAGATATTACACTATCTTTTGGAGCCTACAGTATGATGCCACTTCAGTTTGGATTGCTTGTTGTATCAGCTCTCACCATAGTGCTGGCTAATCAGAATTATGACATACATATCATGACGGAATTCCTGATAAAGTATGATGTAAAATGTCAATTTTAGAGAATACCCTGGGAATTTGGGGCAAACCCGCCCTTGGTATATCAGCGGAAAGGTGAACTGCCGCTGACAAAGAGGAATAATTTTTTAACTTGACTTACAATGACAGCATCATTCCCATAAAGTACAAGTTAGCTGACAAAAACTGAGGGAAATGCTGAAGGAGATCCTGGAAAATCGTGGGTTATCCTTAAGAATGCAATCAATGAGTACCATTCCACTGGGAATGCAGATAATTGTTAACACAGGCCTAACGCTCAAAAGTTTCAAAGCAAAAATATGCAAAAGTCGTCAAACACAATGATTTAATTGAGGATTGAACCATGGGTAGCTTGGGGATTATTATTCCAGGACACAGAGAAAATTGTGTGCTACTGGCCAATTTGGGAGAAAAACCAATGATGATAGAGAAAAATCAAGTCATTGCTTTTCTGCATTTAATCCCAATGGCGGAAATCAGTAAATCTCATGACTTCAGAATGTTAACTTTAATGGGACTACTGGTGGATATTGCCATTAAGTGTCAATGTTTTAGTTGATTTAGAGCATCAGGCTGGGATATCAGAGTGACAGAAATAGGTGTGCTCTGATTATTTTAGAGATATTGGGTGATATTTTCCCAAGATGACCATGACCTAGGATGTGCAAAAAACGTGATCCATAAGGGTGACATTGTTGAATATCTGCCAATAAGGATGATACCTGTCCACCAGTCTAGGGTTGCTGAAGCTGTGTTCAGCATAGAAATCATCAAGCAAGTAGATCATGGGCTCCTCATTTCTTTTAGTCCATGGGCGAGTCCAATCCTAATAATGAAAAAGAAGGGCAGATCAAATCAAGTGGTGATTAGTTATTACCAGTAAATAAAATCACCAAAAAGGATTCTTATCCACTGCCAAGGGTTGATAACGCACCAATCGCCTAAGGATGCAAGTACTTTTCAGTGATGGACTTGATTCTGGGTTAATAGTAAATCAATTTTACAAAGGAGGATAAAGAAAAATATGAGATGCTTACCACACAGGGACTGTACCAGCTGACCAGAATGCCCCAGGGATTGTGAAATGCTCCAGCGACATTCTAGAGAAACAGTATCCCTCCGTGATTTAAAGTTATCCTGCGTTTTAGTATACTTGGATGATATCATTGTATTCAGAAGGAACTTCACTGATCAAATGGAGCACTAAGAAGAAATGTTCAAATGCCTGGCAACAGCGAACTTGAAGATCAAACCAAGGAAACATCATTTCTTCAAGAAAGAGCTTGAGTATTTGTGGTTTGTGATAAACTCCAGCGGGCTGCAACCTCAGCTGAAAATATTACAGCCATTGAACGGATGTTAATCCAAAAGAGCGTTTGGGATATCCAAGTATTTCTTGAGATGGTTGGCTACTATTGCCAATAAATAAAAAATTCGTCAGAATTTCTGAGCTATTATTCTATTTACTAAAGGATATGAAAAAAGGATTTTTGTGGAATGATGAGGCCCAAAAATCATTTGATGAGTTACACCAATATATGATGATCAGTCCTGTCTTAGACTACCCAATTTTTGACCAGGGATTCATCACTAAGACAGATGCTTCATTAATAGTGTCTGATGCCATTTTAAGTCAAGTGGATGATGGGAATAATATCTGGTGGCTTATATAAGCAGAACACTAATGCTAGTGGAAAGGATTTACACCATGACAAAGCGAAATGCATTTTGGTGACTATGCATGCAAGAAACTATGAGTTCATACCCACAGGACACATTTTAAAGCGGTTAACAACCACTTGTCTCTACTCAGGATCCATAATCTGAAGGACCCCGAGGGGCGACTGCCCTGATAGACTTTAAAACTTAAGCCTACAATTTTGAGATAATAAACTTAGATGGAGAAGCACACAAAATGCTGCCATATTATCATAAGTTCCTGATGTCCAAGTTGTCTATCATCAAGTAGATGATTAATCCAGAGGTTGATTGAAGGCAATAATGGTATAAGTCCCAAGAATTTCAGGGTCCTCTAAAGAAAGTAGAAAAAACTGAATTAAAAATCAGAGATATATAATATGATAGGTGTAAAACGATTTTTATTTACAAAGCTATCAGAACAAGTGTAAATTACTAAAGCTGCACACAAAGTCGTTGGCTATGGTGGCCTATTAAAACCATGAATCATATTTACCAGTATTATTTTTGGAAAACAATCAACTATGATGTTGCTGATTACCTGGCCTATTGAATAAGGTGCTAACTCTACAAGCCCGCAAAATAATTTAATAGGATACCAGCTAGTACGCCCTGGGTTTGCTCAGCGCATAGTGTCAATAGACATGATGGGACCCCTGAGTGTCAGATACTGGGGGAGCAAAGTACATCATAGTGGGATAGACTCTTGACTAGAAGGTAAAAACAAAAGCCTTGAGAAAAATGGATGCTACAAGCATGTCAAGATTCACCTAGGCCAAGTGGTGTACTGGCATGGATGAATGCAAGTTATATTGAGCAATAATGGAACCAATTTTATCTCCTATGTGATCTCAAGACTGAACGAACTATTGTGAAACTGAGGATTAATGTCCATTCCATATTGGTTAAACTAAACAAAGTTTAAGGGGGTGTGGCATAGTCGGGAGGGCGTCCCACTATCACCCCTCATGTCGTAGATCCAATCCCATCATGGCAGAAATTGCATTTATGTGCCAAGAGGATATCAAAACATGTGAATTCGCACACCATGCCTCAGTCTGACCAAGTGAATTAGTGAAGTTAGATCATGTAATTCTGGCCTATCAGAACATGTGCAGGAAAGTTTTACCCCCAGTACTTGGGTTTTGTCCTCCACTCCTATATTTTTGCTCCCTACTCCATATCCTCTCTATTGGTACTGTATATTTGTCCCAAGGTCATCCCACCTCAAATAAAATTATAATAAAAAAACTAAATGAAGTGTAGAATAAGTAAAAAGAACACAAACTGTGACACTAAGAAAATTGGTCACTGGGAAATCTTCCACACGGTGACCCAATCTAAGTTTGGTTATCCTCGCCTACAATATCAGTCATCATACATCAACAGGGAAAATGCCATTTGAATTAATATATGGATGAAGGCCAGTTTTACTGCTAATTTTGTATTCTGCCATAGAACCAGCATCAGGGATGAGTGCTGATCAATACCTGAACTTACTGCAAGTATTGTGATTGAATTGCAATCATTGGCATTTGATACTACCTTGAAAAAAAATTAAAGCAAAGATGATGTATGTTATGAACTGACCAGCAATAAAAGAGTACCATGTGAGGGAAAGGGTAGTATATTACGACACCCATGGCTTTAAAAAAGAAATAATATGGATTCTTTGTGGTCAGGTCTGTTCAAGGTGATCACCAAGTTGGCAACTGATGCCTATACAATTAAGAACATTACAGATGGTTGTATAGTGAACTGGGTCCATATAAGATATCAAAAGTTTTTTAATCTAAAAAATAATAAATTTGCAATGCTCCTGAACGACCACTGAACCTACTAAAAATAGTTAAGTCCTGGTATGTTGGTTAAGTCCCAAGAGGGTATTGCTAAATCATAATATGTAGTTAAGTCATAAAATATACCTCTGAACCTTGATAGCTGGTTAAGTTCACAAAATGAACCTCTTAACCAGAGTAGAGGAAAATAAAAGATGGACCTTTGAACCTACTTTTAGGTTAAGTCTCATTCAAATAAGAAAAAAATAACATAAAAAATATAAAAAATATATATGATGAAAAAAATTAAAGAATATATATATATAAAGTTGACAATGCAAAAGAATAATAAATATCATTTTTTTTGTCACCATCAAATCAATTTGGTGTTCTCTTATGTTATCAGCAGTACCAACTCAGGTTGAAACTGGGTCTGCCGTGAGTAGTCCTAAGGTGCTGGAATGAATAAGCATATTGGCTTTATCATAATGGTTTGAAACTGGATCCACTCGAAAAAGTCCTTGGAAATGAAGCCCAGCCTGGGGGAATACAGGGACCAAGGAATCAGATAAACCGCCCAAGGAGATTTTTTAGATGACAAAGTGTTGTATAACCCTGACCTGGGGGAATAAATGCTTTCCAGACATTTTATCAGTAACAACACCTGAATTAAGCTGGAATAGCATGAGGCGATGGGAACCGCGCTCTGAAGATGCAGTAGCAAGGAGGACATGTAAAGGAAACATGCAA
The DNA here is from genome assembly GCA_022478985.1 of Massospora cicadina. Lineage (NCBI taxonomy): Eukaryota > Fungi > Entomophthoromycota > Entomophthoromycetes > Entomophthorales > Entomophthoraceae > Massospora > Massospora cicadina. Next base: position 47,128 of record JAKSZP010005644.1, read on the forward strand.
AAAAGAATTACCCAGAGACACAAGAAGCAAGGAAAAAAGAGATAGACTACAAGAACTTTAACTTAAACCATGCTGGAGGACTCAGGAAGTATCAACACGGCATATGCTTCTATAAAATTATTCAATGCTAAATTACTGGTCAAGTGGAGAAATATGATGGTATTTTGATATGCCCATATTACCCAGCTTAGTTGATTATAATAAATCTGCTTGTCCACTAGGGGATGTATCCTTCAAGTTAATGTGTTATTTATCAGTTACTTACAAAACAATTGTTTATAAAATATTCCTAGAAAACATTTAGTGATTTGCCAGTTTTTAATCCAACAGATTGCTAATGTTTCATTAAGGTTGATCCCTCAAAATAAACAAGTGATTAGAATGTAAATTGTAATATGGATAGATTAGCTAACCTGTAGGAGTTGATTGATTTGTCACCAATAAACTAAGTAATTTTGAGATCTAGGCGAGTGATGATTCCAGTGACAAGCTACTTGCGAGTAACTATTAAGGATTGCAACACATTGTCCATGGGTATAAATCCCATTATCTAAGAAGGTGTTTAACAAAATAAGGGTGATATTCTGGGATTGAGCAAAGGCGTTGGGACACAGTTTTGATTTCAAACCAGAAGATGTCATATTTATAGTTGAAGAGGAGGAATCTGACTAACCAATGATGTAGATCATCTTTTGGAGCGTCCCTGGAGGGGTGATTCATCAGTGATGGCTGATGTCTCCAATCTGGGAGCCAACTGAAGATTTGTTGCCGAATTCCCTTATAAATTCGCTTGCTTTTTCAAAATAAAGCAGATAGATAAACATAGTTACAGATCAAGTACTTTATGAAATTTAGACTATCATATTATTCTCTGGAGTAGAGTTTAAAAGGATAAGAGATCCTTTTTATATCTTATTGTTATCTTTGCAGACTCTGCGTAAAGAGAGAATAAGAACCTCTATACCTAATCTTAGGTTAAGCTCAATCAAAAGAGGGAAGAAATCCCTACATTTATAGAAGAATCTAAGATTAGGATAAGCACCAGTTTAGCTTTGGACCTAATAATCATTTTTGCTATAAGAAATTAACTAGAGTTCTAGTCTTAATAGTATTACTACCCTATCTTACTAATCAGCAATTCATACAACGCACATACAATAAACCTATGAAGTTAAACTAAGGAGCTGAAGCGAACCACAATCTTTAAGATATACACAGCTCCCAGATTCTAAACAGGGCTATCTGGAAGAATGAGTGAGAAATCAATCATTAGTTTATTAGCCATTTCTAAGCTCAAGAATAGCCTATGGTTACCAAGGAATAAATCATGTTGGATAATGCTATAACCACTGTGATCTCTGCCTTGGGATCCTTTCTAAAGTCCAATTAAATAAGATATTCTCAAGAATAAACAATTATCTCTGAGAAATAAAAGAGGCATTGGATGAGATTACAGTTTACACCTTGGCTCTGAAGACCTCTGCCTTAACCTCCACTGGCTGGCCTTGTTTTCACATTATTAAGACCTAAGAGAGTCCAAAACCTCAATAAACTTACTGTAATGAATCTGACAAGATGCTAAGAACTATGGAGGAGACATGAAGAGGAGGCTGGAAAAGGGTAGTCTCCATGGAGGACGAGGCACTCCATTCTGAAAAACCTGTGCTGCCTGTAGAGAACAAGCAAGCTCTACTTGCCGAGTAAAGTTCTTTCCTGGAACTCCTCCTGATCTACTTGATTGTAAATTCTTTATCCTGGGATAGAGTAAATTCTACAGAATATCATACAGAGTGCTATATGTTATTCAATATACCTTTGATTCTTCAGTTATTAAATCTCTCTCTAATAGTGGCTTCAAACAAGCTTTGATAAGTATTGAAAATCACAATACTTTATTGGAATTTAAAGTAAGGATATCATCAATAATTCTCTAGCCATGGAGCAACAATGTCTCCAGGATAGAATAACGATTTCTGGGGAGTACAATGGGAACAATGTGTACAATGAGTACAACCGGTATAATAAGCCTCCAAAAGGGAAAGTTTTTTTATAGGGTAGAAGCTACTGTGTGAAAATTCTGAAATGATTAAGGGACCCAAAAGAAAAGGTAAGTCATAAGAGTGTTTTTAGTAATAGCCCAATCACATTAATTTATGTTTTTAATAATTGTTATCAAAGAAGTAAAATTAAAGTCAAGTCAGCACAATTAAAAACTTTTTCCCCTATTGACTTTGCTTACTTCCAAAAGAGCCAGGCGGGGAAAATGACTGCTATAAAAAGATAGAAGCAAATTTGCTTGACATATTAACAATTTTCTCTTTAAAAAAATTTTTAAATGATATAGACATTGAAGAAAGAGTACTCCAAAGTTATGTATGGCCCTTTAATAAGCTTCAACATCATATGGGTTCATCTAAACATATAGGAGTCACAGTACAATACTCAATCACCCACTTTAAACTTATTTAAATGTGCTCAATGGATTTAATCCTGTGTCTTCTGGTTAATTTTTCTATGTGGAGTGTACCCATAAGCCTCATTCTAAATTGTTGATATGTACTTTGGCTAATCAATTGAAGTATTTCTCAGGACAAATAACATCCTCATCCTAGACAATAAGTACAATAAAGAGGATAAAGAGGGCTGTTGGCCATACAGTAATTGGAAATGGTAGAATCCAGAAGCACTATAATATCCAATGTTCTAAGCGAAAAAGTGGAGTTTACATAGAGGGTTTATTAGGAACGGAACGGGAAGCATACTTATGTAGAATTTGTGTTAGTGACTCGTTAACCCTCTCCACAGTTCCATTGGTCTTCAGATGACATGGGGCGTAAAAGACCCCTTTAACCCCATAAACAGTTTCTGTTATGAAATAATTTTTGGGCTGAAGTTGGTAGCCTTATCTGTCAGGTAACGCTTGAACACCCATGATGGTGAATGATGTGTTCCATGATAAACTTGGCTGTGGTGATGGCTCCCCTTTTTGTAAGGGACTAGCCTTGAACCACTTGGTTAGATGGTCAATAGCCACAACTATGTATAGGTGACTGAAACTTCTGACTGGTAGAGGACCAATAACGTTAATCTAGATGGTGTGCCACGCCCAGTTGGGCTTAAACAATTGGTAGGTGGTGAATGCCTAATAAGATTGTTGTGATTGGCACTTATGGCACAACATCAATATGTACTAAATGTTGAAACTCATTGACTCCCAATAGTAGCTCTGTTGAATCTTTTTAGCATCTCAACTAGCCCTCTGTGTCCAATGATGCAATGAGCTTGCATATTAATCATTGGTCACTTGGAGGGCACAAACAAAAGACGCCTTCTACTGTCACTATCAAATTTGCTAAGTACCATCATTATGGACCTTTATATTCTTCATTAGTCAATCAAAGGTGCGCCTAAGAAGAGGTTTCTTATCAATGTACTTAATGATTATCATTTTCCAAATAACTGATCAGCACATGGGTTAAGCGCAGACATAATGGGTAGACGTGAAAGTCTGTCAGAGTTTTTGATGAGATGACCCCAACTGATGTACTAACTTAAAGTCATAGTATTGGTGATTCAACGCGCACCTTGCCAGCCGACCTTCAGGATCTTTAAAGGTATTCAACCACTGTAAAGAGTCAATATCTAGAACCATTTGGAACATAATTATGTTAATATAAATGCGAAATTGTTTACAAATAAAGATAACTGATAGGCATTTGTGTTCTATAGTCATATAACTTTTTTCCTGTTTGGCAAGGTGTGACTGACAAAAAGCTACAGTAAGCTCCTCTCCATGTTCATCCTGTTGAGAAAGCACAGCTCCACTGGCCGCTAATAAAGCATCACATTGTAAACAAAGGACTGGTTGAAATTTGGATAACATAGCACTGGCATTTAATTTAGTGTTGCGTTTAACTTGTAAAAGCAATCTCACATTTGTGGGACCAGCGAAATGCACTCTCACTTTGTAGGAGATGAAACAAAGGCTCAGCCAGCTGAGCCCATTCTTTTTATGAACCAGTGGTAGTATCCACCATACTTTACTATACTTGTACGTCCCTATTGTTTTCAGGACTTTTCATTTTATAAACATCCTCAAGCTTTTAGGGCTTAGGGTGTACATTTGAGTATCAGCAATGTAACCTAATACTCCATCTGAGTCTTATACTTGAGTTTTTCTAAGCTTGGCTTTAAGTAGGGCCTTGGCTATTCGCTTGTTGACTCCCTCCAAATTGGACAAGTGTTGCGTAAAGGTGCGCAAAAAAACATTGATATCACCAAGGTATACTAAAATGCATCTCAGTTCCAAATCCCCCAGAATGGTGCCCATGGCTCTTTGAAAGGTAGCCGGCAAATTAATAATCTTGGTCATGTTTGTAGGTTGATAAAGCCCTTGTTAAGTGATAATAGCACACTTATGTTCATTTGAAAAGATAAATTTGTCAATAGCCGCAGATGAGATTCAGGGTTGTAAAATACTTAGCCCCCTACCCAATTAAGAGCGTTATCTATAGATAATAGAGGATAAGAGGTTTTTTGTTAATTATATTTAAGTAATTATAATCAATCAAGACATGATTGGAGCCATCTTTTTTCAAAAAATGAGTACAGGGATAGCCCAGGAGCTACAAGGAGGCACAATAATTCCTTGTCATAATAATTCTAATGGCTCTTTCTGTACAATTTCTTCACTGGCTCAGCTATGTTAAAAGGGGGCGATAGCATAGGAAATGGACATCCCTAGAGTCATTATGATGCAGTATATCTTTGGCGCACCCTAGGTCATAATCCCTGGTAGTGAATACATGCACGTGTTTCTGCAGTAATTCTAAGGCTTGGTTCTTTTGGACTTTTAACAGTACCTTCAATTAATTCCGTGATATAATTGCACATGCATTAGGAGCGACGTCATGTATTCTGAACTCTGACAAATCTCCAATACTATATACTGTTAGTGCCTTATCCTAGGGCAGTAAATGTATGTAAGCAATCTTTTATCCTTTATCACAGTAATCTTCCAGCAGTCATATTAGCAAGGAGCACACGGATTTTTGATGCCCATGGACAAATAAACTGTATGCTGCATGAGGTTTGATTTATGACCTTTTCCACAAGGAGAAACTTTCCTTACTTACCCATCCAGAAGGTTCAAAGTCAGTCCTGTGCTTACAACTCGCTGTTTCCCAGTAGTAGCTCACAATTATAGGAGACGTGTAAAGGAATTCTTTGGTTTTGAGACATGATGGGGTGGGGCCCTACTTAATGACCATACTGCTAATATCAAATTTGGACTACTCTGTCAGTATATGTCACATTGATAAAATTATTTTGATTTGCTAGAGGAACCTGCTAGTCCCAAAAGTAATGGAGGGTAAGGTCTGACTGAGAATTGTGAAGTCATTCTCCTCATATTGTAACTGCTCAATGAGATTTGTTATATCTTGTGCCATTTAGAGATTGATGTTTCTGATTGGGTAAAACTATGGCATGGTGACAACTTAAAGCGATCCAAAGCTCTTGAGCAGAGTACTGTAGGCTCTTTCACTAATAGTGCTGCCCAGGATGACAGTCCCATATTATTGTTGACTATGATCCATGTCAGGAGCGATTTTCACTTCTTTGCAAAGTGGTTCAATATTATGTTAAGTGGCGCACCTCTGTCTACTATCATGAAAACTCATATCTTGTTTACTAGTATGTCAACATAAACACAATAAAAAAGTAATCAGAATTTTGCGTTTAATTTAAGGACAACTGGATCATCGAAATTTGACTTTTCATACTTTTGATCTTCCCCCTACACCTGGAAATGGGTAAAAAAGCTTTAAGAGGTAGGGCTATTTAGCCCCTTTCATAGAGGGAATTCAATCAACTTGTCTAGTTATTTATATTGAGTTTGTTCATAAAGCTGTGTAGCATAAGATTTGAAGATAGTTCTTTGGTCTTCCTTTACAAAATTTGGCTCACTGACTTTAGTCACTGAAAATACTGGCTGGGAAGTGTTAGTCCTGCGTTTGAGATGGTGTAGATGGTTGTTCAACAATAAAGTATTCTGTCCCTTTTGTTTACTATCTTTCCCTGGTTATCTACATACAAAGGTGAAGCGATATAGTTGATGAGGGTGTCTCTTGGGATAACTGGCAACGTAGTGCACCTTGGACTTGTAAGTCCATCAAGTGACTTTAGAGATGTTCCACTGGGGACCCTTATTTCTACAACAGGTTTAGCTCTTTTCTATAAGATTATTAGCGTTAATTGACGGGGTTGGTAAAATTTATCACGCGTTTCAAAATTCAGTGGTCCAAAGGTAACCTCAAATTGTTTGAGGCATTCAATCATTGTAAAGGTATCTATATCTTTAGCCAATGCAGATAGCAGCAAACAATGGAGTTCTGGGTAATCCTTTATAGCTTATTTCAAGGCGATATTCACGTCAAATTCAACCAGGCCTTGCCTACCATAAGAGCCTGTTCCTCATGGTGGAAATGGTTGGCAAACTCAGTAATAGTCTAATTCTTCTAGAATTAGATTATCATAATCTTGGCCTTTTGGGTAGCCATCTTCTCTGGGGCTGCCAAATTCACGTAGTAACACTTTCTAAACGTCAGCGTAGCTCCAACGGTCCTCATGGAAATATAACATAATAAAGATCTGACTTTGAATGTTTAAACTATTGATCATAGTTGTATAATTGAACATATTATCATCTACATGCATTGTCATTCTAAACATCTTTATAAAAGACTGCACATTTCCTTGTCAGTCAGCCTTAAGCAGGCTGATAGGGGTAATTCGTTGAAAAAATTGGAATGGCAAACTGAAAGCGGCAGGTATGAACATAGCCTGTGAAGAACTAACTTGAGTTCATTGGTTGCTGGTACCCCATCAAACCCACGTGACTGACTATAGAACCAATTGAAGCGGGAACTTCCACTTGAGAAGTTAGCTCAAATAATACGGGCTGATTTTTTAATTAAAGCAGACTCCACTTTGTTAAGAGCTTTCTCAACAGATCTTAATGTGTTCCTGGTGGTGTGCTCAGACTTTGTATTGCCACCATCCATTGATCAGATCAGTCTCCATGTGTCACTCCCAAGTCAATACTTTTTCTCTATTCAGTTCCAGAAAATATCTGAATTGCTTCAAAATATTAATGTCACTTCATAGCTCGCAAATCAAATTTCTGGTCCTCATTATCTCAGCATTTTGATATCTGTTAGCATCCATAACATTCGAGTGATATGATGAAGCTTGTTGTTAGCCCCTAAATCATCCCCTAAATCGTTAGTCAAGGTGACACAAGCACTTTTAGTTCGTTAATGTCATGGTGTATGGCCGCCTGTTGGCTCTGAAGGTATTAAAGCTCCTCTATAAGGGTGGTGGTCGCCTCAACATACTTCAAATATGATAAGAAATTCTCGTTTCTCAATGGGTATGCTGGCTGAGCTCCTAAAGATTCATATCACCGAACTTCCATTCTTGCAGCATTTATCACTTTCCCAGCTTCAGTTTAGAACTGATTTACTTCATGTACCCAAGAGTAAGTGATGCCCCATTCATTTATAGCCTGATTAATGATATCAATCATATTCTAGTTTAGAGATCAATAAGTTCATCCAGTCGTTGGTAACTTGATCACAGCACTTGTGGTTTGAGTCAATGGCCCATTGTACTTCTTGTATATTGTTTTAAAGCTGATCATGAAAGGAGCGCATTGCATCCACATTCTGTTTGTTTTTAAGGAAGACTTCCATAATTAGAGCCATGTGATGAACAATGGTCATTCAAGAATATCTCATGGTGGGCTGCAAGTATTCCAAAATATATTGCCCTAGATGTTTGATGCTGCTCATTAAAGACAACACTAGGTGGATATATGACACGAAATTTCTCACAGACTTGCCATAGTTGGTCTTAGTTATGTTGTTGGTAAAATAAGGAATGTATAAGGTCGCTCACTCGTGATGCTATGACTTAAACACTCCTATCAACATTTGACCAATATGCTATAGATGCTCCACAGAAGTGGTATATGAATAGTATCATCTTTATCCTGGAGTGTAACTCCATGCTACTTTAGCGAAAGCCAGAAGAGAAGGACTAGGTGGATTTTCACAAAATAAAAGACCTTAGTTTTATGATTGTTTTGTCCTCCAGTGAAAGACTTCATTTAGTTGGTAAAGAATTATTGAATGGGGAGACCCTGTATTGAGCACCATGATGTAGAGCGCGAGACAAGCAACCTAATTGCATAGGTATATTTCCTTCCTGAAATACCTCTTAATTCTATTCAATCGTAAATCCTCTATCCTGTGATGAGGTAATTTAGCAGAATATAATACAGAGCTATATGTAATATTCTTTATTACTTTAACTTATGTTATAGTAAAGTAGTAGTTCAAGAATAGCTTCTGATAAGCACATATAAGTTTAGAAAATGATGATAGATTGGGTAGAAAGGAATAATATTCATAGGAAATTCTCTAGCCATTGAACATCAATAGATTTAAGCTAAAATTATAAAAGTCAAGTAGTACAATGGACACAGGATTTATGATGATTAGATGGGTATAATAGTGCCATCTATGGGGAAAGTTTGATTTAAAGGATAGAAATCACCCCGTGATGATTATAAAATGATTAGGGAGTCCAAAAAGGCTATTTCATTATAGCGTTTTAGAGGAAGCCTGATCACATTTGTTTTTGTTTTGACTATCAACTTTAAAAGATAACTATTTAAAGTTGAGTCAACACCTTTGACAACATCGCCTCAAGAACTTTAAAACTTGCTAAGCCTAATGTCACTATACCTAGGGGTAACAATGTGATACTTGTCAATGATAGAGCCCTATACTTCTTTTCTTCTTTTGATAAATCAAGTATGTTGCTAACATTGCCCCTTCAAATTGGGATCTTGGTATCACCAGTTGCTGTTCAAATTAAAGGGTTCTGTTCACACCATTTAATAACAGTGGTTCCCCCCAGTTGCAATTCTAGACTGCAACTGGGTAATATTGGCTCAAGTGTGTTTACACTTTAAATAGATACAGTTGTGCAAGAAAGATTACCTCCAAAAAACCGTTAAGCTAGGTATAATATAACCCTTTATTGAAAAATATCTCAAATCCGCCATAGTCTTAATAGGTACTGCTATCTTGGAGATCCGCCATCAATATTATTCTTCAGAACGTGTGTCACAGCATATATCCCTCTTCATGCTGGACCAACCCTTTTTATAACTTGACTTTCAGTCAATAAACTTAATCTCCATCCCAAACCTTCTAGATTTCCCTCCTTCTGGTCCATTATTATTGAAGGATTGACTGTCTGAAATATAATGCTGCATACTCCAATTTTAGGCACATCATGATTATTCTGTTCAGTCTTAGTAGCATTTTCACTGGTATCAGTTGACTAGCAATGCTCAAAAAATTTCAAAAAAATAATTCTGATAATCATTATTAAGGGAACAGAAAAGGTTTAAGGGACTGAGCAAGCAGATAAGATTCAATTTATCAAAATATAGGTTCATAAAAAGTATACTATACAAAAGCCTAATGTTGGGTCAAATTGCTTTTGACATATCTGATTGAGGATGATTAGGATTAATTATGCCAAAGGATGTAGATAGCGAGGAAAGGGAAAAGGCGAGGTCTTTATGTTATTGGGGTAATAGGGCTGGTGGCGATTTCCTATGGTTGGTTAAACCCAAATCGCACATTTTCACCACTTGACCAAACATAGGGGATTTATGACATGCCAGTAGCTGGAAGTCAAATTATTGATTGCAATGACCTGGAGTCTCCATGTCTTTCTGGAAACTCTCTAGGAACTTGTAGTGTACTTGGTTAACAATATGTACTTTGATAGGGTCTTTGAGCGTATACATACACAGTGCATTCAAAAAGTTCTGGTACTAACGTTTCAAAGACACAACTTTACAAAGAAATAAACTTTCTTTTATCATAATTTAACATGCAACCTTTACCTCTCTATACATATTCATATTGCTAAAACAATTGTTAAAAGGTATGCACATAGTTCCTATTTTGTATAACCATGTTTAAACCAGCTGTTGCATTCTTCTAAATTGTCTCTACTTTATCAAAAGGATGAACCTTCAGTGCCACCTTCAGATTAGAGAACAGAAAGAAGTCAGACAGAGCCAAATCTGGTGAATAGGGTGGATTTTTATAGTCTGAAGGTGGCACTGAAGGTTCATCCTTTTGATAAAGTAGAGACTATTCAGAATTATGTAACAGCTGGTTTAAACATGGTTATACAAAATAGGAACTATGTGCATACCTTTTAACAATTGTTTTAGCAATATGAATATGTATAGAGAGGTAAAGGTTGCATGTTAAATTATGATAAAAGAAAGTTTATTTCTTTGTAAAGTTTTGTCTTTAAAACGTTAGTCCCAAAACTTTTTGAATGCACTGTGTATGTTTAGGTCCTCTCTATATTCTCAAATGGCCCCTTCCAGATGTGCTCCAACTTGCCCATCCTACCAAACTCATGGCTATCATAGTAAAGCACTCACTCACCTATTCTAAAACAAAGCAAGTGGTGACGATTCTAATTGTCATGTACTGCATTTCATTTTTTGGGTCAACGGGTTAGAGTAGGCCTTAGTTTAAAACTTTATAAGCGTTTAGGCGAGATTCTCCAAGTATCAACTGGGGTTTAATTCTTCTCAGTGAACGCTGGAGTACAGTATTAGCAGAAGGTCAGGTTGTCCCCCATACAGTAGTTGGAATTGTGACCTCCTTGTGGACAAGCGGAATGTAATGACTTAGGTGATTGATGGCGGAAGGTATGAAAAGGTTTCAACTGGTTGGTTTGCCTGACGCTAGTTTTTGTAGGATTCCAAATAAAGTGCTGTTGCCCACTCCACTGTACCTTTGGTTTTGGGGTAATATGGCGTCAACAGGAAGCTGTGGACCCCCATCAGGTCATTTAGTTTGGCGATCATATGTGAAGTGAAATTAGAACCATTATCTATAGAAGGAATTGTGAGCTTCCATGTTTGTAGATAATATTCTACAAAATTACTTTGACGGTCATTGTGGCCCCAAGTCTCAGATCCGTTTAGTTTCAACCCACTTTTTAAGGTGATCAATGGCCGCCACATTTATTTATAGCCTCCACTAGTGCTTAATGGCCTCCTAACTTCAATTGGGATGGTGTCAAAAGTAACTTTCGGTGCTGCCAGGTGATATGAGGTAATTTTATATATGGCGCTTATGCTTAACACACAGCAGCGGCTATGGGATTCATGAACGTTGTAGTGCATCGATTCACAGTGATAGTGCTGATTTGGGCTTTTGTATATTTTCTAAAATATTCCATGGCTTTTGCTTTAGTGAAAGCTGATGATCAGATCGTTACACTTGATTAGTCAGGGTATGATGTACTCACGGCCTTCTATTAATTTGAAAAGTTTTCTGTTCCTGATGGCGGTGTTTTCATTAGTCAGTCCAGGGCGCTTTGTACTTAATGTAGTTTGCTATTGTAAGCTGTGTTCAACATCTTGTCATCAAGGCCACTCACCATATAAGTGGTCAATGTGATGGTAGAGATCCTAAATACCCATCAGCATTCTGATGCTTCATGCCTGGTTGGCGTTGAGTCTTAAAGTCATACATCTGCAACTTCAGCGCCCAGAAGCTAGGCGTCTCTATGGCTCCTTGAGGTCCTTCAGCCACCACAGCAAAGAGTGGTCAGTCACCACCGTGAAGTGAAATCAATAGATGTAAACTTTACATTGCTTGGAATTGTAGATCACCATTTAACATTCCTTTATGGTGACAGTGTAATTCCGCTTATGTATGTCTAACGTCTGGCTAAAGTACCCAACAGTTATTCTACCCCTTCGTTGTTGAGTTGGTATAAAACCTCTCTTGCAGCGGTGAGAGAGGTATGCGTCTTCTTAAAAATGGTTTATCTAAATTTGAGTAAACAAGTAGTGGCGCAATAAAGAGACAAGTTCAAAGTCAATATAAATTCCAGCTGATAATTTGGTGTCCATTAAAATTATGTTCCATTTTTGATAGGTGGAATATCATTTTCTCTGTTTTACTAAAGTTTTCATGAACTTCCAATAGTATCTGAGCATTCTGAGGAAAACCTTGATGTTTTATTTTCTTTAGGTAATCCTCATCTTCTAGATCGCCTTATTTTGGCCAGTTGGGGCCGCAGGCCCTTATTGTCAATAATGAAACCCAGATACTTGAGTTGTTCTTGGAAGAAGTTACATTTCTTGAGCTTGACTTTCAAGTTATTGGCGACAAGTCAGCAGAAAACTTCCTCCAGGTGCTGCAACTGGTGGTTGGATGTCCTCAAAAAGACATTTTTCTCATTTAACTAAACTAAAATGAAAGAAGTCTTCAAGTCCCCCAGTATACTGTTCATTGCACTTTGGAAAATGGCAGGGGAATTAAATAACTCTTATAGCATTTGCGTTGGTTGGAACAGCCACTGGGTTGATATAATGGTTCATTTTTTTCCACCGGGAGGCATCTCTATCTGCCAGTAACTAAAAAATTAGATCAATGGCAGAGAAATACTTCTCTCCACTGTGTTGATTGAGCGAATTCTCAATCCTTGAAAGAGAGTAGGAGTCCTTCTTCGTTAGGCTGTTAATTTGCTGGTAGTCAATTACCACCTGGTTAGATCTATCTTTTTTAATTACAATAAAAACTGGTGACGCCCATGGGCTTTTAGATGGTACCAGCATTCCTTTATGAACCAGCTGATTGATCTCCTAAAGGACGTTTTCGTCCACTGCCTTAAACTGGTGGATGGGATGGAGGCGTGTTGATGGATGGCTCCCTGAGTTGATATGGTGTAATAATGTCCTCACCGAACCCCAATTTAAAGTCACTTATTTTGAGAATTTGCTTTAATTTCAAATAAAGTCATCGTCCAATCTTTCTCCTCTTCTGTAAGACTGACAAAGAATTTGTGCATCATGAGTGAATGGATGGACTCACAATTTCCTCATCCAACCCGAACTCCTCATTTTTCTGACCTCTTACATGTCTTGCACTTTCTCCATAAGTAGAATGTAAAGGAACGTAATAGTTTGGTGCATTTCACCTGGATCAGATATGGATAAGAGATAGCTAGTAATACGCTAATCTCTCCATGATCTGGGAGAAACTCCCTGGCGCTGCAGTTGGCTCTTTCCATGAGAAGTTCAAGGGCAAACACCTTGCCATATAAACCCAGCGGTATCTTCAGGTTATTATCCAATTTTACTATGACTTGGTGACCCAGCGGAATGGTCACATGGTGGCCTGCCACCAACGGAATGCCATCTAATTTAGAAATTTGATGTGGTAATATTGAGTTTGTCTGAAGCCATTTTTGGTAACTTATGGGTATAATCCCATATAAAATGCTATATTTATGAATAGTGGAGCTTTCTTCTCTCAGTTAGTTTCTCTTCTTAAGTAACTTAATGGAAGTCTCTGTCCAAGTATTGTCAGACTATTTACCTTAATTTAGTTTTGACGCCATATTTGCTATAAAGGAGGTTTTGACAAGGACATCACAATGAGTGTTTGAGAGAATTATTGCTTGAGCTGCCACAACGAGTGATCTGAACCTTAGCAGCAGCACGCTGAAGGCCCTAGTGAGGTAGTCAAGTTGGGTCCATCCATCCCATATTCTTTTTGATGATCAATATCTAGCAATAATCCCAAATTTTTGAATAGTTTAGCTGTTAACTATTAATAGGGTCACGCTATCTACTATGGACGAGTCAGACCTTGCCCACACTAATAACAATGTACATGCACTCAGGAATAGTAAAATCTGTAGTGTTTGTTAAGTGTACGCCGTGCTTATTAGCCTGACCCAGGTATGACTGTAATTACCCGCAGAGTAGGTGCTATTCTTCTCTAATTCTCCAAAAGGATAGCCACATTGACCCCTTACAATTTAGGCTTATTGCTGAAAGCGAAAGGCGAGTAATACTTCTCCAACTGGTGTGCGTAGGGTTTTGATACTATTTCAGCTGCCTGGACTATAATATTCCACAACAAAAGTGGGTAGTGACCGCTAGTGTTTCACTGGCAATTATGGATATATAGGTTAAGGCGTTGAGGTGTTAAGATTATGTTTAGGGATATGTGGAAATCTGGCGGAAGTAGATTATCCCATTTCCACACCTCCCATTCTTTTCCTTGATCTTTGGTATCTGCTGCTCCCATGTGATGCACCTTGGGTTTAGGGCCCTTGGAGTTACATTGGTTGACAAAGTTTCCTTTTATTCCGAATTAGTGGGATTTGATCTGGAGGATATTGGTTTGTCCAGGTCTGATGGTAGTTAAGCGGCTTTCTCAACATCCTGCTGGTGGGGCTTGTTACAAATTTTCTCACTTTGGGATACTCTTTATCAGGTGCATCAAAGATTGCAGCGCAACAGAAAAGATAACTAACCATCTGGAATATGTTGTATTCGTCATTCACCAATGGAGAATGACTTGTTACAGCTCTTTGTATAATTTTCAGGCGTTCTGCAAGGTGATCTGTGCATCATAATTGTTCAAGACCTTTGCGCCATATAGCACATGAGCTTCTAGGTAGAAGCAATCAGCAAAGTTAAGGTTTTATTTATTCTTTTAGAAGTAGATGATGAGGAAGCCGGTCTTTTCTGGTAGTAATATCTCCACTCCGGCAAATCATTTATTTTGATGTTCTTTGCATTATGGTAAACAACCTAATTTTGCAGATCTTAAGCATGATATAATACAGACATTCTTGGTCCATCGAGTTCATGATAATCATTTGTTTAGTCCTGTCACTCGCGTCATCCATGCTAATTTGAATAACAACAAGAAGGAGTGTATGTTTCCCCTCTTGCCAAACTTCATCAAGTTGATTGGATTGACCATGAAGCTACTAGCATCTTTGGATGCTCAGCTAAGGCTTCGCAATACAATTGGTAAATCAGCCCCACTGGTTCTTGAGGCAAAGTTTAAGTGGTTCAAAGAAAATGAGCTGGCGGTGGGCGTAGGGCAAATGGATGTTTAGTCATGGCTGCCCAGAACAGCGGGAGCGGCACAAGGGGAGTTTCCAGAATAGCAGTTTGGGTTAATCTGTCAGGTGTGGATATGGAGGTCAGAGCCACCATAATGTTTTGCTCCAGGGATGCTCCATCAATAGCAGATTCAGAGTCACTTTGACTAGAATCATGGGCATCAGAGAACATATCCTCTGATTTCTTGGGTGGGGCCCCATAAGCACTTATTGATTTCGCCTCTAATCTCTTCCAAAAACTGATCTAATTTGTTATAAAAGTATTGACGCTCATCCTGAAAGGATTGCTCAAACTCCAACAATTTTAGTTCTGCATGGTGAGCAAGGCTTTCAGAGAAACGTTTTCCTTGGAGAGGCATGTGATCCTCAGGCTCTAGGATTTGCCCAGCATCATTTTTTGATCTGATATCCCCATACAGTTGAGTGGAAAATTGTAAAGCTTTGGTCAGGTGCTCATCAATCTTGCTGATTCTGTTATGGCCATGATGGACGCTATTCTTGAGATCTTGATTCTTATTTAAAAAGGTCGACTACTACTCCTGAAAGATGAACAAACTGTTAGTCCAGCTCCTCCACCATTTGCTGGATGGTTTGACCAATCTTGATGTGAGCCTCTCAATTGGAGGCCTCTGTTGCAGCATGCCTTTCCACCTCTGCCTTTAGATGATTCTTCACCTGGCTGAAGTAATGGGTCCCGTCAGCTACCCATTGAGAAGACGCTAAACGTTTACCTAGCACTTTGGAAATTATACAATCCATATTGGCATTCAGTTGGTCCACAAGTTCATCCACTCGGCAAAGCTTCGCCTGTATGATGTTGGGTATGTAATATGGCTGCGTGAACTTATCATATGGCTCCTTCCAGTCAATCTGCTATAAGATGGTTGTCCTGGCGTTGAGCTTCTGAGAACGCATACAAACTGCTGCTCTCAATGTATTGCCAGGATATGATGCACATGGCTTGGAAGATTGAAGGATTATGTATTGCGAAATTAGTTTGGTGTTTTGCACCTAGGTAGAGAGCTTATTAATCATGGAGGACATTGACATCTCCCAGAGTAAGTGATAGCTTGCATAACGTTAGTCTTGGCTTTAGTAATTTCAAAACATCCTAAGTTCACTTAGTTGAGGGCTTTAGAATGGGGTGGTATCCGCAGAGGAGCCATTCCATGAATTCTTTGACATGTTTGGGGAGTAAGCTTGCCAGTCTATCTATTGACTGAGAGGCCAGAAAACCTACGGGGATGAGCTTCATGGTGAGAGATTTGGTTTCCACATCTGAACTGCTGAGGTGGAAGTGGTCGAAGGGGGCTCTCCTGTGTCCATGAGTTGAGGATACTTGTCCCTAAAGCTGATGGTGAAGCGGTTAGGATTTGGCTCATGGTGTTGTATTCTTTTTATTGTCTATGTTATCATCAAAAGTTCCCCTGTAGTGAGCACCAGATGTTGCAATTATGGACTGAAACTGGCAACACAGGCACAGATATGTTTGCACTTCAAATAGTACAGATGTGTGAAGGCAGAGTACCTAAAAATAAGCGTCAAGCTAGATAATATATACATCTTTATTAAAAGTAAATTCTCCAAATCCGCCATAGTCTTGGTAGGTACTGCCAGCATGAAGATTTGTTGTCAATAGTATTCTTCAGAATGTGTTTCGCCACATATATCCCTCTTTGTGATGGCTCAACCTTTTTTATACCTTAACCTTTAATGGGTAAAATTAGTACCAAGACTGACTTTCTAGAGTTTTTATCTCATTGTCCACTAATATTGGTGGTTTAAGCTGTCTGAAATATAATGCTACTTTCATAAGGTCGGGCACTTCTTTAGATATTTTGTTCTTTTTGGTAGCATTTTCATGGGTAACAGTTGGTTATCAATACTTGAGATAAATTTGAATATTATAATCCTGTAATCATTGACTGAGTGAACTGAACTGGTTCAAGGGACTGAGAAGCAATAAGGTTTGATCTGCTGAATCTAGGATCAATTGAATTATACTAAACAAAAGCTCAATGTAAGGTCAAAATTGATACTGACATATCTTACTGTGGATTAGTTTGGATTGTTCTGCTAAAGGTTGTAGATAGCAGAACAAGGGTAAAGGAGAATCATAGGGTATTGGGGGTAATAGGGCTGGTGGCGATCTCCTATGGTTGGTCAAAAATATCAACACTCTCTGAATGTCATCTCGTCAAAAGTGATAAAACGCATCAAATAGCTCAAGTCATACCCCACTATATGTAGTATGGTACATCTGGACCACAAAGTAATCTTTACACTGAGGCCTACTCCTTGTTATCTGTCTGGTTTGATAAGATGTTGAAGAATGCTTCAGTAGTTTCTCTAGAAACCTCAGTTATTACCTCTTTATTGGAGCTCAGTTTCTTGGCAACAACTCTGCTGTCATAAACCATGACAATGGGTTCTTATCTTTATTGGGACATATGAGACCAATGGTAATTAAGATCTCTCTAGATCTCAAGTCAGAGGTTAAATCTTGGGAAAACCTCTTGGAAGATGAATTAATAGATTAAATACCTTGTGAGGAGCTCTTGGGTGTGAATACCCTCTCCTGTGGTAGATAAATAAGATGGCATGCCTATCTACTTATTAAGCTAACTACTATATCGACCAGTCACTTATCATTGTTGACACCAGGATACATGTCAGTATCCTTCCAGCACTTACTTGAAATATGAGGCATAGAAAAAATTCTTTAAAGAATTCCTAATCTGCCCCAGAGTTTAAATAACTTCTATCCTGGCTCCATCTCAGTGTTGCTGAAAAACCTAATCAATAAATCTAGGACAATGTGCCCATTATTCTAGCAGCTTATGTTTTATGGCCCGTAGAGACGACCAATGATGTGCATAACTTTAAAAGTCTAAAGGTTCTTGGGTTAAATCTATTACTTCTTTAGCTTTGGTAGATGCCTCTATTGGCTTTAGCTAACTTGTGAACAAAGGATCTGATCTAAACCTTTGTAATAAGATTACATCAACTTCTTTTTAATATCACCTATGACTTTAAAATGAATGCCATCCTACATGTCATGAATGGAGATGGTATATCTATCCATGACATCACTATAGTAAGAGCAAGTTCAAATACCTCATGTTGGTGTTGAGCTTAAGCAGACTTTAGAAGCTAAATTTCTGATGCCTTCCTGTAGCCCTTGGGCCTCTCCTCTCTTGCTAGTTTGGAAGAAAGATGGAAGCCACAGGATGGTAATGGACTACTAAAGATCTTCTCTATTACTAAGAAGGATAGTTTCCCTTTTCCCAATATCAATTACTCTCTTAGCATGATTGCCAGGTAAAATATATCTAACAATAGATCTCATTAATTGATAATGGCAAGTAGAGCTCGCAATCATGGATTAATCAAAGTGTGCGCTCATAGCTAACAAAGGACTATCAAAGCCAACCAGTATACCCTAGGGCCTCTGCAATGCGCCTATACGTTTCATAGCGCCATGGATAAGGTCTTAGGAGAATTGAATTTATCCTTTGTGCTTGTCTACCTCAATGACATTACCATATTTGCAAAAACTTTAAATGTCATCTGGAGCACCTTTGTGAAGTCTTTATTCCCCTTTGAAAAGCCTCTTTAAGCTCAAGCCCTCAAAAATGTTTTTTTCAGTATGAGATAAAATACCTGGGCACAAAGTCTCAAAGAATAGAATCCAACCCCATTTCTGACAAATTACAGCCATTGTTAGAGATTATCACGCCTCCAGAGCCTCAGTCTTATCCAAGTATTCCAAGGCATAGTGGGTTATTATTTTCAATTTTAATTAATTTTCTGACCTAGCTGAACCTTAGTCTATTCCTGCAGAACTATGTCTTTTTTGAATGGCGGCCTTAGCAATTTATGCCTTCTATATTTTAGGAGCACCCTTTTTACTAAGCTACCCTAACTCATCTGTTGTTTGATTGGTCATTACTATTGTTCAATGATGTCAGCAATGTGGCAGTTGGGGCTATACTAGCGCAACACAATGAAAAGTCAGTAGACCATCCAGTGGCATACTACAGCAACACATAGACTAAGGCCAAACGAAAATTATAGCGTTAACTGATGTAAATGCCTAGCTGTTCTCTGATCATTTAATACTTCTGGTCGTATCTATATGAACTCACTTTACAGTTATCATTGATCATGACTTGAACCATTGGTTGGAACAAATCATGGACTCAGAAGGTGTTTAGCTAGATGGGCGATACAACTGCAAAATTACGACTTTTCCATTGCTCATTGCATGGAGGCAATTCACCAAAATTCTTATGGACTCTCAAGGATGCTGGTACTAGGTATACTAACGCCTGATGAGGACTTATTGTATGATTTACATTGCTGGCCCAAAATTTATGAACTGGAGAGCCCTGAGATTTAAACTGAGTTACAGAAAAATCATTAAAGATACTAAGAATAAAGAAGGAATGACATAAAAAAAGTTCAAGGAAAATGGCTCCCCTGAATATGTCCTTTTTCTCATGCCAATTTCATCTTTGAAGGACATTCAACTGTGGGACACAGAGCTGTGATATGTCTTATGAACAGTTGAGAAAAAGCTATTATTGAAATCAGATGGTTGATAATATCTAAGAGGTTTAGAGGCCTGTTTAACTTCTTGAACACAAAATCTGGACAGCCCCAGTATCAACATTAAGTGGTGGCTCTGCAAAGTACATTTAATGTTGTTAGTATTGATGTGGTGGGCTCCTTGCCCACCGGTATACATGGGCAAAAGTATTTCCTATGACTGTAGATTACTTTTTTGAATGGTTGAGATGATTTCTGTTCCAGCTGCCACTGAAAAGGCTAGAGCCTTATTTCTCATTAATTCATTTTTTTCTTAACACATATGCTCAGAAACTTTACCTTTTGACAATGGACTTTACTTCACCTCAAAGGTAGTCAAAGGACAAACTTCTCTTTTAAAACCTATTAACTTTTTACTTACCCATATAACTCAATCATTAATGAGGTAGGTAGAACGCAGTTTCAGGACTTTAGTTGCTATTTTATGGAAAATAGCCGCTTCTTGTTTATGCACTGCGACCAATATCTGCCCAGCGCCCTGTTACCTTATTGATTAAATTTCCATTGCATAATCAAAATGTCCCTTTTTTTGAAACCTTATACAAACGTACTCCACATCTTCCAAGTATTATGCAACCATTACTAAATTCCACAGTGCCTGAGAACTCTGAGCTAACATTTTTGGCCCTAGTGGAAAAATCTCTGACTTCAAGTCCTTTTTTCGTAGAGTTTTATCTCAACTACTGACAATGAGACATTTTTCTCTAAATTAGCCGTCCTTCCTTGCTGACTTTCCAGTTAGGGGACCAGGTCCTTTTTATCATCATTGACCCAGGGATCAATAGTAAAAACTCATCGTTCTTTTGTTAGGGCCCTACTGTGTCACTTAAAAGGTAAATACTGAGTACTTAATTGCCAACTAACCCAAGGGACAGCGGTAACCAAGTTCATAACGGATTTCTATGGTTATATGTTCCCCTGACAAAACTTTAGTAGATCATTGTCAGGATAAGAGATATTAAATAAAAAAAATAGCTTTTAAATAAAAATTGATGATCCAACTTTCAAGCCTTTTGATCATATCCTGTCAACAAAGGCGCTCTTAGGATAATATTTAATATCATCACATAGGCAGGAATTAAAAGAGATGCCTTTCTGTATTGGCAAACTCAGCATCCAATGTCACAAAATGATTACTCAATTTAATGCGGTCATGATTTCTTGTCAACAGAGAATAAACGAGGGCGTCAGCTGGGCAGTCAACCCACTTTAAATGGAAGATCCTGATTGTAGGGCCATGGTGGTCTCCTTGACAATGTGTCCTGACTCGCCCTACAAATAATAAAATCTTTTAGTTTAGTAAATAAGTTTTTGCCCCATCTTCTTTTTCTTCTTAGATCACTCCAGTATTCTAACAACTTTGAGCCCCATTAGAACCTTTTCTTACAGTCTATAGAGCGTATAATCCAAAAGACCTAAAATGGGAAAATTAAAGCAATTATAACTTATAAGATTTTTTATCAGCTTCAATAAGTTAGGTTAAAATTGATTACCTAAAAATGCTACTTACATGCTTATAAGCCAAAATATTACTCATGAACAGGGGGGCAGAGACTTTTTATTTTCAAAACTTTAGGAATCATATGCCCAGATTTTGAATATAGCAATAATACATAATTAAGGTTATACAGTGACAAGATGCAAGGTGGAGATAATGATATTATATATTATTGAATTCAAGATTACATGTCCTTGAGACTGATTATAGTTGATAAGCATAATTAATTATAGTATAGCACCATCTTGGTGAAGAGGTGTCAAAATTAACTTGATATACTTGTTTAAATTGGCAATGTGGACCAATAAATGCATTAGTAATTTAATTTTATAACAAGAGTTATTATATATCTAAGTACTTGAGTCTTTAGTCCAATTAAATAAATATGTTATAAATTATTATATATAACTATAAAATAGTAAAAATGGTTGGGCATACTAAATTATAACATTTCCCCCACTTGACTAAAGATTAGAGCACAAAAAACAAGTGAGGCTAATAAGTGATTGGGACTATGAGGCTGTAAAGCCTCTATGAAGTTGTTGAACTTTCCTATAATTGCTGGTTGTTTATGATCATCAAGAAATTAAAGTCAATTGGTTTAATCTTAGAGGATTTTTGGTTATTAGTGTTTTATCAGATTACCGCAGGGTATTCCTAAAATGGCATGCTCCTTGGTAGTACTAGTTACATCATTCTGTGCATGCAACAAATAAACAAAGGCAATTATTTGATGCCTTTTTTTGTGGATGGGGTAAAAGTAATTGTTTCCAAGGTTATCTTACTTTTTTAATTAAGTAGATAGCACTAGTTATGGCAATGAGATTCATTTTGGATCAGTGGAGTGGAGGAAATACTTAATCATAAGAGCATATTGGAATTTGTGGAATAATATCTTTTGAAAAAGGCTTTGTGGCCCATTAAAACGTATATTTTCATCCATCTCAGAGTGGAATCCTAGGTGGATTTAGAATATGCTGGGGTAAATTTAAAGTGCGTCAGCAGCCTTTTAATATCTAATTAATATAATGAACTCACTAGACTCAATTTAAGTAATAAGGGGGTTGACTGTTGTGCTGTGGTTCCTCTTTTTTTAGTACTAGATGGTGTGGTTCCTCTTTAGTGTAATAAAGTGGTGGTGTTGTCAAAAATTTCCAGGTTTTCTATTATAAATTTAACTTTTAGTAAAAGTGCTTTCATAAATAAGGTCCTAAAAAGTATATATCTAATGGGTTATGACTAAATTTGGGATGGAACCTAGTAGAGTGCCCAATTGCAGAGTAAAGAAGCTATAAGCTCCTAATGATAGGTGTCATTAGGTTCCAGAGTTCCATATTACTTTTGATAATCTACATCTAGTACAATTCCCAGCAAGTCCATTAGTTTGGTTAAAATTATGGGGATGGGAGCACTGTTGTCAATATTTACCTAAAAATGGGAATTTGTTCATGTTAATTTCCAGGTAAGCATAATTGGAGGTTTTCCATCAGCACCATCAATCAGTTGATTGGCAAAAAAGTCCACTTGGCTCATGTATGAGCTTAGGTCCATGCTTTCATATGACTTGAGAGAATAACAAACAACATTTACAATCAATCTATCTCTATGTATTATTTCTCAAAGGTGTTTTTTGTTGGTTTGATATATATCCCTTAATACTGTATCAAAATTAATGTTTGATATGCCATTTAGAAGATTATTTTTCCCTCTAATGACAAAAAATAAGTAAATATCTTAAAATTAATTTTTATTTAAAATCACATTTTAAAACTTAAACTTAAAAATTTCATTTAAACAAAATACATATATGAAGCGTTGTGGTGGCGCTGAAGTCTCTGAATAGAGTAGACTAAAACAAATGTATAAATAATGTATAAGCAACCTATAAGTGTGTAAACAACATATAAATGTATAAACTACATGTCAATCAAATTGAAACATGTAAGTAAGACAGCATTTGCAAAAGCAGTGGAGAACTATTCTAACTACAAAATATTGATGTAGCAAGCGGTTGTTGTCATAATTTTTGATAAAAAGTAATAAATTCTTTTATATAGAAAATTAGTAAGTTTTTTGATAAAAATAGTAAATATACAAATAATGGGAAAATATCTATTGCATCTGAATTAAAAAATAGATTTTTATCTCAAAATACTTATCACAAAATAAATGTACATTTACTAATTTTTAAAATAATTTTTCACAAATTTAAAAATTAGTAAATTAAATAAAAAGTTAAATTTTATTCTTGTTATGTTTTTGCCAGTTTGTTAACATTCATATTTTGCCATAATCTATTTTTATTGATTAAGTACTATCCATAGGATAGTCATATAAGGAATTGTATTACCTGAAGTGATGCAAAGTATCCAATGGGTCACCCAGCATAAATTTAATTATGAATTTTTTTTGTTTTAACCAAGTTGATAAGGTGGGGCGAATCAGGGTTATTATCATATGGGGATATTGGGTGTGTTGGCAGAAGTAGAATTTTCCAATTCTAAGTTGCCAAGATTTCTACAACATAACTTTATTGGCAGATGTTACAAATGAAACTGTATTCTTTCTTAGGGTTATTAAGCCAACTTTGGCCACTTTGATAATTGAAGTATGTGTTATTAGGTGAACTAAAAATGAGAGTCCAGCAGCAAAGGTAATTCATCTTCAATAATGGTGTTTTAGAATTTAAAATGGGTAACATAGCTAAATACAAGTCCTTGTAAGACTTTTTAGGCATTGTGGAAAGTGATTTGAGAATCATAGTGGCTTAGAACTGTAGACCATTTAACACTTAGACTCCAAAGTAGAAAAATTTATCAAAAGCTAAAACTTCTTCATCTGAGTTTTTAGAAAATGGAGAAATATGTCATTTTTCAACCTATTATAAGTTCTGCCTTTAAACCCTTTAATAATGACTAAATTAGTATTATCATAAAACATGCTAACTTCACAAAGCTTCAGCATTTTATCTCTTGATTTCTAAATTCTGGAAAGTTTATTAACATAGCCAGTTTACCTTAGTCATATGAGTTTCCCATGGTAAGTCTAATAACGCATAAAAGTGTATGATCCCTTTTTTGTCAAATTTTATCAGGTTGTCAGGTTTGACATGATATTAATTACTGAGCCCTGGCTCACAATTAAGCTGGGACAAATCCCAAAAAAATCAGTTTTTTATTGGAAGGGGTGAAATTTACAGAACTGCAGCTGCCAAACAAAATCTTTAGTAGATTTGGATCAGCGGTAGGAACAGCTTCTGGTGTAGGGAATGTTGTCAAGATAGTAGGTAGGCTTGCTATTACTCGCTCATACTATATTTGGGGTCAGAATCCTTGGGATAATTATGGGCATGGTTTTGTCTACATGTACAAGTGGCATTTTCAACTTCTTAGTGGAGTTGACACAACATACACTAAAATGGTACTAGTCTACCTTGAATAATTGCTAAGACTGTTTATGTTTTTGTAGGACTTGAAAAGCGATATCAGTTTATGAATCTTTTGCCCATGGGATTGGACAGGATATTTGGAGTGGTAAACACATGTTATAATTAAGTAATGTTGTGAACCGCCCATTCCATTAGTAGATCAAGGCCATATATGTGATATGTTTCATTGAGATGGCATATGAAGTTTAGACTGTCCTGCCGGTCAGTATGAAAAAGTACCCAAAAGGCAAGCCAGAATGCCTGAGACATTGCCGCTCAAATGATGTTATATGGCTTGAGAAGACGTGTAACAAGTGACTGCTGATGTGTTGGCAAGCGTAAAAGGAACCCAGCAATGAACCAGGCTGTTGAAACTCCAAACCCCGTGGGCCTTGCTGCAGAGAGTTGAACAATTGGACTAGTTGCTTTGATATACTATATAGGAGGGTTTGACACAAAAATAGAGCTGAAGGGGCGGATCCTCACATGTAGTGGAGATAGATGAGTTTGCATAATTCCAAGATCCTGTTGGAAGATGACATTAACAATGGGGTTGAATTTCCAGAAGTTTATTACATGATAGGCCCATTTGGTTATGGAGGGAGCTACTGTTACTATCATGACCGGTATTGCCAGCCAATGTAGGGCCTGACAGGCCACAGGGTTAACACCATAGGGATCTTGAAAAGAAAAATTTGAAAGTAAATAAAAAAATTGGGAACTTGAGGAGATTTTTATTGAAAAGTGAGTTTAAGAAAATTGAATAACAATTACCTCAGTGTGTTATGACTGTTTAAATAGTGGTCAATCTGGGGAATAACTTAAAAAAACATGGGATTGGTGTAATGGTCAGAAACATCCCAGTTGCTGATTGCCATCTTACCTTAGGTTTGACACAATCAACACTGTTTGTCCAGTGTGAGCTAAACTTTTAAGGTAGTAACCCTTGGAATTAGTGAAATCAAAGTGAGACAAAGATAAAATAAGGATGTGAGGTTGCAATCCCCAGAATTAACCTTATATTCATTATTATCAAATAACGAGTCGCAGGTGAACAGAATCCCAATAATGTAGGCTCCTTTAGTGCACCATGTAAAAGCAGGATATTTGAGGGAAATCAAGCCCCAAAATCACCAAGTTTTTGTTCATGTGACAAAAAACTTGTTGCATCGTGGATCACCAGGTAAGATAAGGTAAGGGCGGCCCCAAGGCCACCATAAAAACCCATGCAAGTGTGTGAAAACTTCTAAATGAAGTTCAAAGATACGCAGGAATGACCTTAAAGGTCGCCCTTCTGGGGCCTCACCCAAACCATTGATCAGGCTCTTGTGAGCCTAATCAATAATTCAGGCGAGTCACAATCCAGCGCCCAAACCTGACAAACACCAAAAATCATTAAAATGGATTGACTTGGATTTGTAAAATCTGAACCCAAATTGAGATGCAACGAACGGATTGGTTCCATTGATTACAATTGGGGCCCTCAAGCTTTGTCCCCAAAATTATCAAGGGGAGTTCTGAATCAGAAAAATCATTGCTCAATGGCTCAATGCCATTGGCAAATTTGACCGAGGATTTGTCACTAGACACATTTTGATTATGAGGTACACGCCGATTGGCTTTGTCCCCATAGGTTCAAAAGCAGGTTTCTTACCAACAAGGTTTGTAAAAGGCCTGATGCCATTGGAGAGCTTTTCAAAAGATTTGACACTTGATTCCGCATCTACCATATGTGCAAGCCTGTTGGGCTTCAATAAAAAGGGTTTAAGGCATTTAGACTTTGATTTCAAGGACATGGTGCTGTCAACTTCATAAGATCCTTTCAGCTCATGAGGGTGGTAATTTCCAACTATTTGGCGTATATTTCCTCAATTTGCTGTACTAATTTGGCTGAGGCAAGCGTGGGGACAGGGAGAGGAATCTTTAGAGGGAGAGCTGTTACCCAGCGCTCATCTGCCACATGGGCGAGATCACCCTGTGTGACGAGTAAGCACAGCTGACCTCTTTAGACCCACTTTATTGGGGAATGGAAACACTGCCCGGTCTAAGCAGAAGGGACACTCCCCTGGACTTATATTAACCTTTCCTTTTGCCAAAGAAGGAGCGCCACCACCGGGGAACTGCATGAGAGCCACAATTTTTGTGGGCCTTGGGCACCTTAATCGCCATTAAAGTATCAATTTTAGAGGGGGGATGGTGATCTTTGGGGTGGGAGCCGTGGAAAACCTCGACCAGCTCCAAGCAGTTTGCGCAACCTTGAGCCCTGACCCAACTGTTCTCATAGGTTGAATAGCCCCTCCAAGCGCGAGATATAGAACTGACCCTAAGATCTTTGGGATGTTAAAATGCCCTCCACTTCAGCTTCCTCTGCACCCTCAATCACTATCAGCTCTGGATTTAATGGGATTGCCCCCTTCAACGGTGACAGGTGAGATATGTGGAAGAATGTATGTTGCTTTCAGTGTGGTGCTAGTTTCAAATGTAAATCGCCATTACCCAAATCTTCCTTTACCAAGTGGGGACCTGAACGCTTAATTGCAATTTTATGAGTATGCACTTGTTTTCTCAAATTAAGCGTGTCAAGCATGACATAAGAACCTACCACAATACCATGTGCTGGAAGCTCCTCTGATCTGAAAACCACTTGTAGTCACTTATAGCCTTGGTAAGATGCTCCCAATCCAAAAATTGGGTGGACTGAATGTGCTCTGAATGATCCGCGGCAGCTGAGACCTCTGGGCGCAGGCATAGACCAACTGAAAAAGAGGGGTTGGACCCCAAGTTCGCTTCATACATGGGAACCCCATAGAGGCATGCATTCCATTATTATAGGCAAATTGAGCAAGGGGAAGGTCATTAACCCAGGTATCATGCGCAGCCGCAGCATAGCAGCACAAGTACTTTTCCAGATTTTGATTAACCCAATCAGTTTGCCCATCAGACTGAGGATGTTACGCCATGGATTGACAGGGCATAATTTTCAAGATTGATAGAAGCTCATTCCAAAACTTCGCCGTAAACTGGGGCCCATGGTCGCTGACAAACTCCTGCAGAAGACTGAACATTAGAACACATGGCGCATGAAGAAAAGAGATTTTTCCTCAGAAGTGATAGCAGAAGAGCATGGGATAAATAGGGCAAAATCTGTGAAATGATTGACTACCACCATCACCGCAGTAAAACCATTAGAACAGGAAAGTTTGACAATAAAATCCATGGACACTGATGTCCATGAACCCTCATCTTGTTGGGAAGGGTGAAGGAGACTATTCCTTCCTGATCAATCTGACTTGGCCCACATGCAGGTAACACAATTGGCGATCCAGGCTGGCACTTTTTTGACAAGCCTGCCCAATTATAGGTATGCTTGATTAAGTCAATACACCTTTTATTATAGGGATGACTGACTGTGAGGGTCGTGATAATCCTGAATCACTTCTGTTCAAAGAAGAGGAGGGACCCACACCTGTGACTGAAATAAATGAGGCCCAAAGCCAAGAAATATAGGGAATTTTAAAGCTGGGAGGTACAACTGTTCCAGAAGGTCCACGCCTTCTGGACAGGCCATTTGGGTTGCTAAGACCCATGAACTAAGAGGCGCGTCAGGAGCTAAGTTCACTGACAAGACCATGAGAGGTACAATGGATAAGATTTTAGTAGGGGGTATTATGTGAACAGATCTGCCTCATCCAAGTCAGCAGGGCAATGTGTGGGGTTATGACTTAAGAAGTTGGGAAGAACATTTAACGCTCCTTTTACAAACTCATACTTGATGTTGAAGCTACACAAATCCTGGTAGGTTTGATCCTGACGATGTGCCAACTTCTGTGGCTAACAAAATAAAGGAGGGCTTGGTGATTCATTTGCACTGTTAACTCATGATGAGCGCCTTGTAAGAGATACCGCCAATGGAGCAAGGCCCATGCGACGGCTGCAAACTTCATATTGTAGATGGCCCAAGTCTGTTCAGTGGGAGAGATTTTGTGGGAAAAATAGACAGCCAGGTGTTCCAACCCATCGTGAACCAGAAGCAAGACAGCCCCAACTGCAACAGATGATGAATCAAATGCTACTTCATAGGGTTTGGAGGGTCTGCATGTTTTAAGATTGGGGTGATAAGAACACATAAATGACTGACTCAAATGCCTGTTGGCACTCAGGCGTCCAACAAAAGGGAACACTTACCCGTGTTTGGAGAAGTGGAGTGGCTAACTGGGATAGGGCTGACAAGAATTTCTGCAAGAAAATGATAGTGCCCAAAAAGATTCTCAATTGCTTTTTGGTTGCTGGAGTTGGCCATTCACGGATGGCGTCCAACTAGTTGGGGGAATGGCGTACCCATCCTTTAAGACGGGATTGCCCAAGAAGGTAATCTCCTCTCTATAAAACTCGCATTTTGAAGGCTTTATGAACAGACCCGCCTTGTGCAAGGCAGCTATTACTGCCTTCAAGTCCTTCACATGTTGTTCAACAGTTGGGAGTATATCAAGATATCATTAATGTATGCAACCGCACAAATGTATCATAGGTCACCCAGCACATTATCAATTACTTTTTGGAATGTGGCCGGTGCATTATTTAACCCAAACGGCATTACTCAAAATTAAAAGATACCCTTTTTTTATTCAGATAGTGGAAAGCCGTTCATGACCTTCCATCACCCAAATATGATTGAAAGCATTAGCAAGATCACGTTTAGAGAACACACGCGACTTGGAAATCACTTGGCCAATTTTCTACTCCAATGGATAAGGGCAAGGGTCATGGACTTTGATCTTATTTAGATGATCATAATCCACGCAGGGACGAAGTGAACCATTGCCTTCTTGTTAAAGACAATGGGAGAAGCATATGGGGATGTATCTTTGAACAGCCACACTGTATTAAGCATGTCATCCAACAATGCATGGAGAGCAGCCTCCTCCTCCGCTGTATGCAGATACAAAGGACAGTTAATATTCATCACCTGCACCATTGTCCTAAAGCCCAAGTCAAATTTTGTATGAGGAAGGAGATAGTTCGCCTTCTCATAGTCAAAAATACTTTGATATACCATCAATGCTTCAGGGAAATCTGAAAGGAGGCCCGCAGAGGTAACAATGGAAGTATTTGAACTATGAACCCAAGTTTTTGTAAGAGTATCCAGTAAGGGAAACTTGCCTTTCATTTGGCCATTGGCAAAAGACAACACATTGGACTTGAGGTGAATTCTAACATGCTGTTGAAGCCACCAACCCACCACCAAAATTACTAGAAACACCAGTTTTATCATTGTGGAGAACCCATCGCAAAAGCTAAACTGGTAAACTGAGAAAGGTACTGGGCGTTGTAATATGTACAAGGGCTGGGAGGCTGATGAAACGACCATCACAGTAGGGCCCAAGTCCAGGTCAAGTTCCAGATGGTGGGCCAACTCTACGCTCATAAAATTACCTGTTTCTCTAATGTCCACCAAGGCCTCAAAGGACACGTGGTGAGCTCTGATACTAATTTTCATTGGCAACAAAAATAGGCGAAATTCTGTTTATTAGCAGAATCGGTCATTTCTGCTGATACTGAAGAGATAGCTAGCAAATCAGGGGGAAAGTCGGGCTTTTTCAGGAGTAAAGTTAAGAAGAGCAAGGTGTTGGGAACCTTCTTCTTCAATCTGGGCTTTTAGTGACTCATTGACATGTGAACCAGGATAACCTAACTTTGACGTGAGGGCATTGGCTGACTCTGGGATCAGTACCAATACTGGTTTAACAACTGGAAAAGAATCCAAGTCTCTGATGGGCAACCTGATCATGTAGTTTCCAACTTGATGGTGGGGAGTATGGCGAAGAGAGGTATTAGTGGAAGTTACAGCCGTGCACATTTGATCCACTGTCTCCATAGGGGTGGACCAAACTCCGTGATGAGCAGAGGTGGAATCCAACGCAGATCTGAGGATTGCTCGGAGCATATCACTAGAAAGCTCAAGAGCTGAGGCTTGCTCAAGGGAGGCTGCAACTAAAGAGGCCAAAATATGGGATTTGGCGTTAAAAGAAAGTAATTGAAATAATATTTCTGAACGTGACGCAATGCTTTAAAGCTGCTGATACTTCTGCGACAAGTGAGGTAAGATTGCCTGCATTATTAGCGGAATGCAGAAGTCCTCGCACCCACTAATGGGCTTTTATTCAACTGCATTCAAAAGGGCAACACCTTGCTGGCTTTGGACAATGAAGCAGCATTATTCAGGGCAACAGCAGATCGCATTTGCACCTCAGCAAGCGTCAAGGACCTGATTAGCAATATCTCAGGAAGGGAAACCTGCATTCCCTACTTGAGAATGAGCTGTAGAAAGAGTAGCTCCAATGGGGCGCTGCTA
Source organism: Massospora cicadina (assembly GCA_022478985.1). NCBI lineage: Eukaryota > Fungi > Entomophthoromycota > Entomophthoromycetes > Entomophthorales > Entomophthoraceae > Massospora > Massospora cicadina. Next base: position 78,064 of record JAKSZP010005644.1, read on the forward strand.
TCATGGAGAAATTCCTCCAAAGCATTTCAAACGCTGCTCACAACATTAGCGACTGACCAAACAAACAGCAAGAGACAAACTACTGACCGCACGCTCATTTGGTAAAGGGTAACCACTGCGGTGCCTACCTCTAAGAGGAGTGTGGAAATGGCTGGAAACAATGGTTGGTCAATTATGTCAGGGAGACGGCATATGAAGTTTATACTGGCCTGCCAGTCAAGATGCAAAAGCACCCAAAATGCAAGCCAGAATGCCAGAGGCATTGCTATCAAACGACATTATATGGCGCGGGAAGATGCGTAACAAGTGAAAGCTGATAAGTGGCAATTTTAGAAAAGAACCCAGCAATGAACCAGACTGTTGCAACTACAGACCCCGTGGGCCTTGCTGCATGGAGTTGAACAATTGAACTAGCTGCTTTGGGATACTCCATAGGAAGGTTTGGCACAAAAACAGAGGTTAAGGGCGGATCCTCACGTGTAGTGGTGATAGATGAGCCTGCAGGATTCCAATATCCTGCTGGCTGATGGCTTTGACAATGGGGCTGAATTCCAAGAGTTTCTTACATGATAGGCCTAGTTGGTTATGGAGGGAGCTACTGTTACTATCATGACTGGTATAGCCCAGCCAATGTAGGGCCTGACAGGCCACAGGGTTAACACCATAGAAATCTTGAAAAAAAATTTAAAAGTAAATTAATAAATTGGGAACTTGAGGAGATTTTTATTGAAAAGTGAATTTAAGAAAATTGACCAACAATTACCTCAATGTGTTATGACTGTTTAATAGTGGTCAATTTGGGGAATAACTTTATAAAAGCATGGGGCTTGGGGCCTCATGATTTGACCTAACACGGCGAACTTTAGAGGTAGGAGAAAAAATGATTCAAATCTGTGCCAATTTTAGAGATATTAATGGGCCAAGTCACTGTTGGTTCAACCTCAGATGCCCAACTCATGGTTTCACTGTTTTCTGATGATTAGTGCAATGGCATCTCTCCCAATAGTCAACAGGAATCCCCCAAGGCCACCCCACATAGGTGGTCCCAACTGGTCAGAAACAAGTTTGGGATACCCAACCCACCCATGCCTGGTCGCTTTGGCATCCGTTCAACCAATTGAGTAACATTGGATGATGATCCTGATTTTTGAGGTAAGGGTTTTGAGCTATTGGCAACATTTGACAATGGAGGTACATGCCCATCAAGCTTTGTCCCTGAATTTTTAAAAGTTAGTTCCAAATCGGCAACATCATTGCCAAATGTCTCAATGCCATTGGCAAATTTGATTAAGGATTTGTCACTAGACACATTTTGATTATGAGGTACACACCGATTGGCTTTATACCCATAGGTTTTGAAGCAGGTTTCTTACCAACAAGATTTCTCAATGTCCTGATGCCATTGGCGAGTTTTGCAAAGGATTCAACACTTTATTCTGCATCTACTAAATGTGTGAGCCCATCAGGCTTTGTTACCAAGGGATATAGCCATTTGGACTTTGATTTCAAGGACTTGGTGCTGTCAACTTTTTAAGATCCTTTCAGCTCATGGGTAGTGGTTTTCAACTATTTCGGCGCAAATTTCCTTAAATTGCTGTACTAGTTTGGCTGAGGCAAGCGTGGGGACAGGGGGAGTAATCTTTAGAGGGAGAGCTGTTACCAGTGTCGTCTACCACATGGTTTAAATCACCCTGTGTGACGAGAGGGATAGCCTCCCTCTTTGGACCCTTTTTATTGGGGAATGGAAACACTGCCCGGTCTAAGCAGAGGGGACTCTCCCCTGGATCTATAGTATGGGGTCTTAGGGTCATTTTTAGCGTTCATAACGTATTGCTGATCATGGAGGATCAAACTTCAGAAAGTGGCTTAAGAAACTATTTTAGCAGAACCTCCACGTTTTCTGTGTCTTCACAAAAAGATGCGCGGAAATATGCCCCAAGAAACCTTCATAGTGATGCATCGTATCTTATAATAGGAGACAGAGTGCAAAAAGTGCCCCCTGTATTATCATTAAATGTTACACTAGGCACTTTAGCGTCAAATTTTTCACTACATAGGTCAAAGTACATTTGCTAAGACCATGGATGCTGTATAAAGACAGTAATTTAAAATATGAAAAAAGCATTATAAATTGTACATGAGTTCTATTAATAAGCTTCAACAAACTAGGGTAAAAAATGATCCCCTTAAAATGCTTTTGTATCGTTTTAAAACTAAAATTATGCTCAGGTATAGTGGGCAATGAATAGGTTTTGTGGAAACACTAGGAACTAAAGGTCTAGATTATATGGATAATAGTAGATAAAAGATAAAGATGGATATACAGATTCAGGGGCAAGGTAGAGATCAAGATTATAAAAAAAGGAAGTTGAATTTACATGGCCATGGGGCCAAGGTAAATTGTAATAATATATTATTAGGGTTAGTTATGGAGGGGTGGGAAGGAATACAACTTAATTTTGGTGCTTAACTTAATTGTCAATGAATCCCAATTAAGTGTTATAGAAAATAAAACTATAATACTATATTGGCGTATAGGCAAGGCACTCAAATAATTAGTCTAAATATTAAGGAATAATAAATCTGAGAATTAAGCTATAAAAATAGGCTCAGATAATTAGTCAATAAAAATTTCAATGACCCCATTGGGACCACAATCTGAGGACATGATTAGTGCATAAGCATATTAGTCCTCCAAGAGCTCTTGAGTTCTGATAGGGGAAAAATTGGTCAGGTGGGCCAGCAAACTGGACCATTAGAGTGGCATCTGCAGATAGTGAGTGCTAGTAGTTGTGATGGAAGTATTTTCTCTAATATGCTTTGTTGCTGCAACCATAGCATGGGCTTCACTAGAGAATCCCAGGCCAAAGTACCCATTTAAGAAACCATATTATTAATCTGGAAAATTTTGACACAACCTGTGACATCTCCATGATGGCTGCTCTTGAATGAGGAAATAAGCTCACATAACACACCTAAGCTGAAGCACATGATGCTCTAGAAAGCACCAGGGACAAAAAGCACTACTGGGATCCTGCAAGATGTTAATCTAGGTTTCAAGGGGGACAAATTAACTGTAGGATGGGAGGCTAGAAGAGCAAGCTGATGTGCACTTTGGCAGTGGCAAAAAACTATAGGAAGCAGTACACAACCATCTCATGTGGGGTAATGAGGTGTCAAAGAATCAACATTTACCACTTAATTTGTGGTTCTGCAATAATTGTTGCAAACTTATAACTAACAAATTTTAAATTAATTCAATCATGTGATCAAAGTGAAAGAGAGATATGAAGCTATTTATTGAAATTAAATATAGTATCTGTATTAATAAAATCAAGTGTGTATGTGTGTATTCACGATGCCCAGCCAAAACTACAGCATGTAGAGTTTTAAGAAATTGGCTATATGTGTATGTGAGGGGGTCCGTGCGCACCTCCAAGCCAGATTTTAATTTTTATAATAAAATAAAAAGAGTTATATGTAAAAAGTGAAAATTTTATATGTTTTTATTGAAAATTGGCATATTATATGGTTGAGAAATTTGATATTGGTTGATTTAATAGCTTAGATAGGTTTTCCAAGCAGTAGGTGGTTTTGGGTTAATTAATAAGCTTGATGGTTTTAGCAAGCAGATAGTGATTAATTAAAATGAATTTGTTGGGAGCTAGGTAGGGTAAGCTGGGGCCTTCACGTGGCGTGACCGAGGAAAGCTCATGGAAACATAGTTGAGTAGCCAACACCAGAACCCAGAGAGGCGCCCTAGAAGGGTCCTGTAATGGCCTGGATGGGGAGTGGGATGAAAGCTAATGACTGTAACCCAACCTGTTCTTGCGGGTGCTTCCATTCTCCTTCAGGGGGGAATAAGGGTAGGAAGGAGGAGGCAAGAGTTGGGCGTATCATCAGTCACACTACTTCCCCCATGAGGCGGGGTGCTGCAAAAGCAGGTCTCAGTGACAAGGGTGGGGCAATCCTGATTGACTGGGCTTTGGATCATTTGTCTACAATAATCACCGTGGTTTTATAGATTGGCTTGAAACCTAAATAGCGGCTAGTAGCTTATGTGGGCTTACACTGGTGCAGCGAAAGGCGAGAGCACTCTTGTACCAAAATAAAGGACTGACCCAAAAGGGCTGCGATGGTTCCCACACAAAAAGGGCCCATAAAGCAAACTTCATCACAAAAAACAAACTGGAGATACCAACTCCATTAACAAATCAACAGCGGGGGTTACCTCTGCTGCACAGGGGCTTTTGTCTCCTTTGCAGCGGCGACTGCTAATGGATTTAGTTTCAGAACCAAGCTTTTTGAAGCAGGTAACTCTGGCACATCCAAGTATCTGACAGCGAGCATAGTGATGAGCCTCAATAGGGTTCACGCCGTAGAAGTGAAGACTGGGTGACTAAGGAGATGCTCATGGTCAAGGTGATTGAGGTATGTGGGTTTTCCTCACTCCACATCTCACGTTAGGCTCCTGGGTTGAAACTTATGACCTTCCAGTCTAAGCTTCAAGAAGAACAGGTTTTGGCTGCCAGTTTGAACACAAAGAATGAGGAGGCCGTATGTCTTGACATCAATACTGAGATTGTTAGGTTCATTCTGAGGGACATACCACCTGTGATCACTAGAGGGGCCATGATGTCTCAGCTGAAATGCTTTGGCAGAGTGATCTCCTTTAATGAGAACAAGCTGGTAAAAAACTTAAAGCAGAAGGAAGGTAGCTTAAGAAAGTTCACCGTAGGATCTGGGGACTGGGTTTTGAAGTTGAACTCTCAATAAATCATACGGGGAGTTACCTCGTTCAGTCACTGTGGGGACCTGGTGTGTCCCTGTGGTACCGCTGGACAGGTGCCTCTTGTGTGGTGCGAAGGGGCATGTCAGAGCCAAATGTCCTCAGGTTCAACCTACTGCAGCAGTGGCCAAGCCTAGCGGGCCTAGCGTGGGGGTGCCAGTAATGGCGCCCTCTGAGAAGGACAAGTTGCCTCTCAAGAAGGCTTTGGAGAAGCTAACTGAGATGTCAGCCAAAGCAAGGGAGCAGACAGTGGCTGGCATCACTTCAGAGGTGGTGACTGGAGTGCTGAAAAGTGTGAGGAAGGTCAACAAGGAGTCAAAGTGGACCTGGAAGGCATGAAAGCTGTTAGACTCCAAATCGAGCTAAGTGGCGCTTTGTCCCAATCTGCAAAGGACATTTTGGAAACAGCTGCTTCCCAAACAGATGGGGTCCTCCCCATCACTCGACCGCATAAGAGGCGGGCGACCATTAGGGATGTAGGTGGGACAGAGTGCGTAAGGCCCATAGGGGAAGAGGCTGAGGTAAGGGAGGGGTTTCTTGCTAGCAATAGTGGGCTAACTCCTTTTAACCAAATGCCTCCAACTGAAGTGGAGGGGTCTATTGAAGACCCTAGAAATGTTAAGATTCCAGAGGCTGAAGTGACTGAGCAGCCTCCACCCCTTGCCTAGTCTAGCACTGGAAAGGGGAGGAAGAAACTCGATCCTACTAAACCATATGAGGTGGAAGAGGATGGGGACACCCTTGATCCTGACACCGAAGCCTCTTTGGTTTTAAACCTATGGCAGACAGGGTTGAATTTGCTAACATGAGGGTTCTGAATGGACTCAAGCAGAAGCAGCGGGTGAAATTCTAATTGAAACAACACAGGAAAGATATTGGCTTCCTCACTGAGACTAAGTCCAAACCTGGGGTGGAGGAGGACTGGACTATCCAGTTTCCTCTGAAGCAATCATTTTGCTCTCACTTGGTAGATCTGCCTAACTCAGATCGCCCTTAGGGGAGGGTAAGAGGGAGGTGAAGAAACCAAAGGGGGGTATCTTGGTCTTGTGGGCGGACAAGGGTAAGATGTTGGATAAAAGGGTATTGGTTTCTGGAAGCACAGTGGCAGTAATGTCACTGTTTGGAGAGGAATCAATTTGGTTTATCGGCATATATGCACCCAATTCTGGATCTGAAAGAAAGGCCGTCTCCCAGAAGGTCATCCTAAGGATCCAGAAGGAAGGCATTGGGTGGTTAGTAGTGCGGGGGGAGACATGAACTGTGTCTGCTTTAGGGATGACAGGGTTGGGGCTTCAGGCAACTGGAGTTCTGATCCTGGAGCCCACAAGTTGGCCAGTTTAATGATTGACCTCAGCCTACTGGATGTGTGGAGAGCTGGCCATGGTGAGGAGGGTGAGACTAGATGAACTTACATCCAGGGGGATCATTTCTCCTGCATTGACCTTGTGTCAGTGCCCCAGCCTCTCCTGAATCATGCAAGTTGATCCTCCAGAATCATGATCCAGGTGCTTCAGATCACAGGCCTCTGGAACTGCAGATCAGTGACCCTTGGGTTGCTTCTGCGAGGAAGGGGATCTGGAGACTGAACCCTAAACTCCTGAAGTGGATTCCACTTCAGGATATCATGAGGAAGAAGGTGAGATGGTGGAGAATCCAGATTGTGGGGAATCCTGATGCGCCAGTAAAATTATTGCAGATGAAGGTTGATCTCAAAATGGCTTGTAAAATTTTTGGGAGGCATCTAGGGGCCATGCGTTCAAGGTATGAAACTTTGGAGAGGAGCTTTGAGAGTACCTGCAAGCAAGCCATGTTCATGGGGGCATCTGCCTACATGGACAAGGCTGAGATGTATATGAAATTGATGGGAGCCTTCATGGTAGATCGCCTCAAACAAAGGAAGTCTAGATGGATGAGGGTTCTAACAGCAATGTGGCCCTACTCCGCAAGGCATTAGGGTTATTCAGACCCTTGTCGATGATTATATCACTTTGTGATGGAGAATTTGATGTGAAGGATGCAGCTCGCGTGGCTGAGGTGGCCAAATCCTACTATGAGGACCCTTATGGCCCTTCTGAGAATGACCTGGAGGCATACAAAGTACTCTCAAGCGGACAGGGGGTACTGCAAAGGAGAATCAGCTGCACCTATGTAGCAAGATCTGCAAATTGGAGGTGTTGGACGCCATCTGCAAAGACAAGAATAGCAAGGCTCCTGGGGAGGATGGGTTGATCTTTGAGCTCTTCAAGTTATTTTGGGCAGAAATGGCTGAGATGCTTGCTGAGCTTTACAATCAGCTCCTAGCCTCCGGTATAATCAATCTGGCGTTTTCAAAGGGTGTGGTGGTGGTATTGTATAAGAAGGGCGATCCATTCCTCATGGGGAACTATCAGCCTTTGACTCTGCTTAATTTTGACTTTAAGATCTTAATGAAGATCCTAACCAATCGACTAAAGGGGGTTGTGGAGGACGTTGTTGGGAATGAGCAGAATGGGTTTATCCCAGGACGCTCAATTACTGACAACTTGATGCTGCTTCACCTGATAGAAGAGTGGTTAAGTAAACAGTATGACAAGAGGGGGTGGCTACTGTTTCTTGATCAAGAGAAGGCGTATGATCGGTTGAATCATGAGTTTCTTTGGGAAGTGTTAGTAGGGTTGGAATCAAGTAACATTTGTTGATACTTCTTAAAGCGATTTATGAGAAGCCTCATTGGTTGTCAATATCAATGGTGCCCTCCCCCGCCCCTTTAAGGTGTGTAGGGGCGAGCGCCAGGGAGACCCTCTATCTCTCTTGTTGTTTGTCCTTGCAATAGAGACCCTTTCAGTGGCTCTCATACTGTTGGACTGGAGGAAACTTACCATTAACGGCGAGGAGTACTCTCATTCAATGTTTGCAGATGATATGTGGATTTATGTTTTGTCAGAGGAGGAGGAGGAGAAGGTGGTGATGAACATTCTGAAGAACTCAGTTTCCTAGCCCAGGACGGGGAGGCCTTGAGTCTGGCAATATTCAATGTCCCTAGAGTGAAGGTTTCCCCATTGCACCTTAGGTGAGAGGGGGTGGGCCCAGGCCCACTGTACAGCCTCTTCTCGTCCCCACGGCTTTCACAGCAGTGTGGGTGTTAGCAGCAATGCTATTGGGGTTTTTGTTGATTTTCACAGAAAGAGTTGCGTTGGCTTTGGCCTTCGCTTTTTGTTTTCCAACGTCAGACAAATTTTTTGCGGTGCGGATGAGTTTGGTGCACCGTTGAGTGGGTCAAAAAAGATTTTTTCGGTTGGGATAGGTCCCAAGTCGGTTTTAACTGAGCTTGGGTGCAGCGATTGGGTGAGATCAAATCTCCCATCAGATCTCAGATTGGAGTGGTCCGCTTGCATGGGCTTCCCACTCTGATTGGATGATGGATTCCTGGAGTTGCTTCTGCCACGAAGGTCTCCATGTCCTCCTGGCGTTGTGAGTGTGGGATGGAGGTGGTGGCCTTGGCTGCTTCCTGGTTGTGGCCCTACAGGCCTGCTTGGCCTTCTTCCGCTCCTGTAGAGATGGGCTTTACCAATAGGTAGGCCTTGTGCTCCCCATGGGAAAGCCTCCTTGGTGCTTGCGGTTGGTTTTGTAGTGCGCCTCTCCGCTGGCCATAGCTGCTGAGGGGTGCTCTTGAATGTGATGCCCTCCTTGATGGGGCATGCAGCTCATGGCTGAACGCGTCAGCAGTGGGTGCAAATGGGCGCGCTGTCCACGGTTACCCAGAATGGTGCGGGTGGTATGCCCTACAATATCAATAAAAGTGGAGTGCAGGATCTGGGTTAGGTCCTTCGTGATCTCCTCAGTTGGGGTCAGAACTGTGATGGCTTTGCCGGTGCACATGTGTGGCATCAGCATGAAGCGTTGCATTTCTGAAAGATTGTATTTCGCCATATATGGCGAGACCATCTTTCAGGTGTTGCTCCAAAATGTCACGTTTTACCGTAGTAGGCAAAAAGTCAAACATGGGGGAAAATTTGGTTTGATTTTGTCATCTGGTGCATTTTTTTTCGATGAGTTGCCCTTTGGGGGGGTTGCCCTTGAAAACCTGCAGCCTTTCTGCTGCTTTTTTTCTTTAAAAACCCTGGGTAAACTGCGTGACATGGAGTGATAACCACCACGTTGGGAAAAATTTTTGTATTTTCACAAAAATTTCCCATAAGGCCTTTTTTGGGTGTCCAGATAAAAAAAAAAAAAATCTAATTACCCACAAAAGGGGCTGGGATGTGGCGTGTTGATGTTCTGGTTCATCATGCTTGCCATGCGGTATCTCTGGGAAATTGTGCCCCAGTTTTTGAATTTTTGCTATTTCTGGATTCTCTGGGGGGATTTTCAAACGTTGGAGGGCCCGGGGGCCCTTTCCCCCCTCCCCTTTCCTTGCCCCAACTGCTCCCCGACAGGGGGCAGAAAATTTTCCCCTGTGAGTTATCAAACTGAAATTTATCTTAAAAAATAGGTTTCAAAAATGTTTGCAACGAGAAAGAAAAAAATTTTTTAGAAAAGGTCCCTTTCTCAATACAATTTTCCCTTTTTTAAAATAGTTTGAATTTTGAGACCAGGGTATTTGAGTCAAAAAAATGGCTAAAATTATCAAATTAAAAAATTTGTTTTTGGGCCACATATCAAAGATAAATTTTTTGGGAACCTACCTGTGGGCTTTGATTATTTATTCCAATCACCTATGAGTAAAATCTTTTCACCTCAGCAGTGAGTGACTCATGGGTAATGATTGGCTAATCCTTACCCTATCATCGCTGAGTAAATTGTTGCACCTCGGGGGGTAATCTGAGTGGTAATGATTTGTTCATTCACACCCAATCATCAACAGGTAAAAACTTTTCACCTTGCGGAGGTTCAGATCCGGATCGAAAATCTTGGTTAGCCAAGAAGTCAGAGTAATCCTATTTCAGTTTTTTTCCAGCCCAATTTTGAAAAATTTTTTTTTTTCCAATAATTTGGATTCCCCCAGAACCACAGGGTCTTTTTGCCTTTTTTATCATATCATTAATAAACTATATTAGTTGAAGTTTGAGCAGGTGATGGGCCTAATGGTAGCAGATTTGGGAGCACTCATACCTCCAAC
>JAKSZP010005645.1:0-87773 GCA_022478985.1 Massospora cicadina
TTTTTAATGTTTAAGTTTTACATGACCTAAGGCTATTTATATTTATCATTTGATAAAATCAGCCCATTCTAAAACGTCTATTACTTTAGTGAAATGAGTGAAGCCCTTGACCTTTTTAATGCCATATGTAGTGGTAATAAAAAGGCAGCATATTCCAATATTCGCCCTTCTTTTATTGTACTTTGGCTAATTCCTCTCTGATATTAGCCTCCACTAGAGCCATGACTAGAGGTTGTTTTAAACAAAGTCAGATAAACTTAAAAAAATCAAGATTTTATTACCAGTAACTACTAGTGGGAGTGGGTAGTCAGTTAAGCATTGGTAATCACAGTTTAATAATTTTTGGTGATGTTGCTATAAATTACAATTTGAGCCTGTATAAGTGGGTCAAGAATTCCTGAAAAAATATCTTCTTATTAAGGTATTATATACCCCTAAATGCTTTAAAGATAACCTTTTTTTATGTTAATAAAATCCTGGCTTTATGAATCCCCCCCCCTTGGGTTGGGACCATCTAGTACTAAAAAAAAATCCTGGCTTTATGATAACCCGAACTTTTAACATTGCTGTAGTATCTGAAGCATGTAAAAGAATCTTTCCTTGACAGTAACCACCAGTGTTAAAAAAATTCTCTAGTCCTCACAAGAGGTATTTTGGTTTTTGATTTATCTCCCTTCTCCAAAAAAAGTTCAGGCTTTTAATCATGCTTTTCATTAGAAGGGTAACTCTATTAGAGGTACCCAATGTCCTAACAAGGACAGAGTATTATTAGGTAATTTGCAGTGGAATCAAACTTTTGAAGTTGTCAAGTACCAATAGTATTCCATAGCTTGAATTATATAACTTCTGACCAAAGATAATTAACAATTTAACAGACTGAGGGTAAGTGATGAGTAATCTCTGAAATTAGCTGCACTGAGGTTCAGAAATACCATATTCCATAAAATGAGGTATACCATGAGCTAATTCTATGTGCTATATGAGATTTTACGGGATAAGATTATTAATAATCCAATAATATATGTAATGATAGTTTTGTAAACTTTAGCCTTTACTCATATTAATGCACTTTCAAGTTTTGGATTATAGTGAGGAACATGAGGAAATCATTAGTAAAAAGATTAATTGATATCATTTTCTTATTGCAAAAGTAATAAACTCATTCCCTACAAGCTCCTCAGAGGCAGCTACATTGCAATATAAGAGTTCTGAAAATAAATTTTAGAAGCATTTTGGGATTTTCAACATCTGTGCCTTTCTTATTTTGAAAGCATCATATGCCTCCTCACCACATTGGTGACAGTACTCTTTGCCATTGTAGCTGATGCCCCATCAGTAAGTGCATCTCAGCTCATTCTGACTCCTTTTTTCTATTAAATGCGCTTGAGGTCATTTTCAGGTGCTGTGTGATTGTGGCATTAATTACTAGTGCAGGAAATCTCATTAAGGAATTCTTACTACACAGATGCATGTAAAGCTTAAATGAGCCCCCTATTGTGTGCAGTTGAATCTCGGGATGTTCTTGGTAAGAATCACAACGGAGTTTGCATGTTAGGGTGATATAGATAGTTGTGACAAAGGTTTACGCCCTAGGATAGAATGCCTTTTGATATCAATTAGGAATTCCCCTTTATGAAGAAGTATCACTATAGTATGGTTTGATTTAAATTTAATTACTACTACCCTGTTTCTGTAATAGGTCATTTTAGCTTGTTCTTAGGTATGGCACTCCTTAAATAGGGGACCATAATATCCTACCTTCAAGGCTGAGGCAAATGGGAAGTGCTTCCCTAATGTAGGTCAGTTACCTTCTACTTTGCGCTTCTAGATTTATAAAAAGGGAATTTTACTTTACAGGGAGTAAAACTCTCCACAAATCTGGTAATAAAGGTAAACACCATGGAAGTTAAGAAAATGGTAATTATAAGCAGGGTGCTGGTTCCAGGATAAAAAATTCATCTTAGCTTACTCTTAATGATCTAAAAGATTGATCTGATGGTGAAAAATCTAAATATGTTTACTTTACCTTAAGACTAGTTAAACTGACATATGAGACCCTATGGTTAACCTTCTTTTTTGGCTTAATTTTCCCAAATTGACCAATTGGTTGATGCTTTCAGTTGTTGACTCAGGCTTCAGGATTGGCTAGTGTATGTTATAAGTGAGTAAAGCAATTATCTGTCATGTTGACAGTACTTTATTAGTTATTTTTAGACAGATCTTCCAAGGTGGAAGTTGGGTCTATTGGCTTCCAAACAAGATGTCAATACATTACTGAGATACAGAACCCACCTAACAAGCTAGTTTTTGGACCATGACTAGTATCTCTTTCTCCATGAATCAACCCATCATCTTTGGACATTGGATACAAGGTAAAGGGTGGCATAAAGGGTCCTAATGGCCTGAGGGGTCCTTAGATTTGAAAAAGACAGAGATACCCTGGCTTTTTCATCAAAGAAGTATCATAGTGCTTTGTTCTAAACTTGTAAAACATTGTTTTGAGTTTTATAACTTTCTGGTCTCAGGTTGATTTATAAAGTTATAAATGACTCACCATGTTAGAAAAGCGATTAAACTTTATTTTATATTGACAATAACATCTCAAGGGTGATGGGTCAACAGTCTAAAAATATTAAAAATTCTTTTATTGATGAGTAAAGTCTATTTCAGGACTCAATAAAAAGGCGTTGGTTGTTCATGATAGCCTCGCATAATCTCTTACAAATACAGAAGCAGCATTTTAGTCTTACGTTGGCATGGAGGGTTTGAGTCAAACCTACTTTCTGTACCACCTCCTGATGATGCATTCCCACAACATGTAAAATACTAGATCATCTGATGCATAAAAATGGAGAAGATATAGTTTGTTCTGTTTTTAAACTCACTAGAGGATATATGAGAGAGCATAGAGATACTTTTATAGTGAATAATACAGCAGAGGGCTGGGACTAACTAAATTGCCCACGTCTAGGTAAATTCCATCCAAAAGCTGTTAAACATTCTGTTGATGATTCCATATTATATAGTTCATAACTATTGGTAGGTAATGTAAGCTCTAATGTGGTCAAAAATCCAGATTAATAGCCTCTTAAAGGGTAACTCAAATTAAGAGATGTAATTCATCTATTACACTACTCAAACAAACTATAGAGTGTTATATTGGCTAGAGTTTCTATTTTTGTAATATCTGTTTTCACTTTAACAATTAAAAGGCCTTTGTTGTGATCAACAGTTTCAGCTTATAAGTCTTTTATTAAGCAACAGAATTTTGAATTCCTTGAAAAGTTGAATTGGAGGTCTTGCTACTATTAGGATGATTGGAATGAAGGCCAGTTCAAATACAATGGCAAATGCATTTTTGTATTATAATGTGATAATCAGGCGTGATTAGCATGACTAAAACCAGTTATATGTTTTATGTATTAAGCTAACAAGAGAACATGATAATATGCCAGATTGTTTATGATTGTGTTTCCAAAAAATTTATTTAGGTAAAAGTGTTTGAATTTTAAGTGCTAGGTCTTTGATGCACCTGAGTGTACACTTATTTTCATTGTTCAGTAAGTTTAGCTTCAATCTTAATTGAAGGCCATAAAATGGTTTTTTTCGCCCATCTTTGTCTCAGGTTCATCTTCACAATTCTTAAAGCTTATAGATCTAACCAATGGGAACAAGCAAGACTATTAATTTGGTTCATCGATGGGTGTATTTATATATCAAATTCTTCATAATTTTATTTAAATCCTCCTTCATCCACCAATTTGAGGAACACTTGAAGGAATAGTCTCTTGGTAGTTGTTTTGTATGGACTTTCTATCAGAGTTGTGGGCTTAAATAATCATTGCTTCAAGATATGACTATTATATACAAAGTTACTAGGACATCTATCCCTTCATCATCATATTTTTAGAGGCAGTCAGTTATAGCACTTGCAAATATAATACTTGGATGCTTATTTATATAAACTAAAATGGTTTGATATTACTTAAGCTTCCACTCTCACATTTTCATGCTTTTAACTATGTCATACCAAAATAACTTATAAAACATTAGACATCAAACTCCACAAAACTATTTAGTACTCCTAGAGCGTTCATATATCGATTTGACTATATATAACATTTGGATTACTAGCAACATGTATTGCTATTAAAATTAGATTTCTACTTACATTATTTCTTTGATGCTAAAAACCATTAGATTAATATAAAATAAAAAAAGTATAAATTTGATTATATAAATGAAGCTAATATATTTTTCTTTGTGTGACTCTTATTGCACCTCCAAAAATGTGAAAAAGTTCTATTTCTAAGGAAATAGTTTTGATATAACAGCATTATCTTGATATCTGTTATTATTTTCTATACTAATTAGTCTAAACTTAATAAGCCATCTTAGGGTCTGTACAAAAGCTTTCTAGAAACTTCAAATTATTTATCAAACCATTCTATTATAAGTGGTAGACTGAAAGCTATACTATCTTTTACTTTGGCTTTGTAACTTTGGGATATTAAATTAATATTATAGATGGTATTTTAACAGCTAACATGTAGAAAGCCATGTGCACTAATAAAAGTGACAGGGGTTGCCACACTAGGACACTTAACCTATAAAAAGATTGATATTGAAGTAACCATTGCATAAATACCTTATACTTTTTGACTTAATTAGACCGACAAATTTTTTACTGTTATAGTGATAATGCATGTTGGGGTCTACATGAAGAAAAAACGCTGGATTTAGGTAAAATTGGCTTTTGCCTTTGGCCCAGAAAACAGATATCCTTGCAGACTACAAAGTTGATCACATGTCTATCCTCATAGAGTCTTAAGTCAGCTAAAAGCTCCAACAAAAACGCTGAATCTAGATTAGCTCTATAATACCTGGAATTTGCATCATCATTATCTAAGTAAAAGTAAAAAAGATGAAAAGATAATTTAAGTTCTATAAAAATAAGCTATTAGGAGATTCATCTTTGTCCAATTTTTATACAAAGGCTTAATAATTTTAGCTCCTATATGTGTGAAATACCAAAACCAGCCAAGAAAAAGCAACATTCTCTAAAGTTAAAACTGATTTTATGATTTTATGGTATATGAAGAAATATGCCATATAATACATGGATATTAATATTATAACGAGCAAGTAAGTCAAGAATTCAGTATATATTTTCTGAATTCTTGCTAAAATGCTTTTCAAGTTTTTCCATGACAAATGAGTAATTATATTGCTACTGTGATGGAAGACCTAACTCAAGCGCATCTTTTGTGGAACAAAAAAATCTAGGTGATGGCCTTTTTTCCAGTCAGGAAAAAAGCTGATAGTTTAATACATCTGGGGAAGTGGATGAAGAAATAAGAAAGTTTTTATAATAGGTTATATACTAGATAAAGACTCTTCAATTTTATTAGTTCTTTATTATATATAACAAAGTTAGATGAGAAAAAAGGCTTACTTGAATTTCTTTGGCATGAGTTACAAAGGATAATTTTAAATCATGCGTAGAAACATAACTTAAAACCTTCAGTTGTAGGATTTAAAAAAATCTAGCCATTATGAATATAAAATGATGAGTGTATTTGCTCAACCTATGATTTTGTTAGTATGAATGAAAATCCTTAAGTAAGTCGCTTCTGATGGACAGAGCGCTTTACTGAGATGATAAAGAAATACATTATTTAATAGTCAGAATGTTAACGTTAGGCTAAGTTGAGGAGAAACCTATAAGATCTTATCCAGTAGTGTTAGTTTAACTGATATAGTTTTTATATAAAATAAGATATATAATTTACTAACATTTGAATAATTATATTTATAATGGACGTTGGACTACTGAAATGCTCTTGTAATTCCAGATAAACCATTATAACTGGTGATAAAAGAAGGATGACGGCCATTATTTTTAAAAGATCTTTATTTTTAGTTTTTATATTAAAGAACTTATAGCTTTTCCAAAGATTTATATGCTTTTAAAACGCCTTGGAAAATCAAAGTAAGTTTTTATGGAAGTCCAAATTGAATACTAACAGCCAAACATGTTTTTTAATTTTAGTAGAGATCATTTATCATGAGCTAAGGAGAGTTGAGGTCCCAGACTCCAGTTATAAAGGCAAATTAAGGCCTTGTACCACTTCAGAATAAAGACTAGTACAACTCTAGAGCCTTGCCTCTCACTCAGATTTTTAATCTAGATTATATTCTGGATATAAGATGGGTAGCAGAGGTTTCTCCTCGTTTGTCCCATTCAAATTCCTATTTGTTCACAAATCCAAATCATTCAGTATTACTAAGTCTGCATAGTATTTTGCACAGAAAATAGACAGTTCCGTTTATAGGTTTATTTGTTTTAATCAAAACAACTCAAAAAGTGCAATCTCCTTAAAAAGAAAATCAACAAAGATCTATGTTAAGGTAAAAAGTTTCATACCTGTGACAAACCTGGATAATGATATGTAATTATTGAGCTTCAAATGAGAAATAAGTTAAAGAGTAAAAGTCAAATTTGGGATTAAAAACTTCATTAATTACCAAAATAGCAAACTAAGTTTATTTTTTGAAACTTAAAAATATGCTTATTAAAAGAGCAGTATCTTAGCACTATTTGCATTTTTTGGAAATTTTATAAAAAGAAAAAATATTACATCATTAATCAATGTTCAGAGTTCAAAACATGTGATAGTACTCATAATTAGCTTTCTAAGGACTATTTTCCCAACTTAAGCTCTAACCAACATATCAAGTTACAGAACCTAGTACAGCGCTTTTTATAGGGTGTTGAGTTATTAGTATATATCGATATCAAAATTTTTCCAAAAATTCTCAGAGATATCTAGTATTTTCATGATAGAGTTTCTTTAATATTGTGACATAAGGCCTATGGAGGGGCCTACCAAAATAACACAAAATGTGGAGAATCAGCCAAAAGTTTGTCTGTGATATCTGTCCAGGAAGATGAAACGCATATTGAACTAAAAAGCTTATTACCATTTCTACACCATACTAAAATCACATGTTAAATTACAAACTCAACTATCCTCATGATATAGGTGCAGTAATTTCATACTGTATGAGAAGCCTACTATTGGTGCTAAGGCATCTCAGTATGAAGCCCAGCTTCTCTTAGCACGCTGTATTACTAACGGATTGTATAATTCAATTATAAAATCACAGGTTTTTGCAATGCACCTGAAAAATTAGAACAAAAAAATGAAGTTTTGTAGTTACTTTAAGACTATATTGGCTTTATTATTAGAAAATACCATGGGGGTTACTAAGATCTTATGGACATCTTTAGTAAATGCAAAGGATTTAGATAACTAATAGAAGCCAGGTTGAATTATACAAAGAAGATGCAATTATTAGTAAAGTTGTGTTTCTGGGATATTACATTATATAAAGGTGCTAATTCTCATATAAGAAAGGTTTGATGGCATTTTAGAGCTAAACGCCCAAAATAACATGAGAAAGGCTTAAATCTTCTCTGAGATGGTTGGATACTAATTTACTTTGAATGGCTAAAATATTAGAGCCTATTAATCATTTGAACACCTAATTTTATTTCTTGTGTGAGGAGTTGAACAACAAATCTCTTGAGAAATTAAAATAGAAATTAATTAATTATGTTTTGTTTATCTGGACTTTTGGGTACCCTAACATTTTCATTGATTATGTATTGTGTAAATGAGAGTAATTCTTAAACTACTTAATAGATGTTGAAGACCATCTATTGGGAATAATTAAATTTGTGCTGAGTAGGATGAAATTTGTACGTGAAATATTCACTACTAAACAATAGAGTTCCGCTGCTCTGAGATCTAGAAAAGTTGAGCATGTCAAGGAACTCCTAAGAAAGCAATTTAAATTCTGAACCCTTCCTGTATCCGCTGATTCATATTATATATAATTGCCATTCAGTATTCTTCTGAATCTGCCACCTTGATCAATAAAACCATGTACGCTGAAAATTTTGACATTCTTCTGCACCAATTAGAAAAGCTTCTTACCTAATTCAATCCTATTTTTCACTAAAGTCTATACTACTAATCCTTAACTTCCTTCAAACCTCTAAGTAACACCAATTTTTAGTCAATGGGATACCTTCAGTTTTGCCTATTTGATTAGATAGAGATTTTTTTGCCTGTTATAAAACATAGATTCTTGCCTGTTCACATAAACAGACATTTGTCTTGATGACGCAGATTCCATTGAGAAATTGCCCTAGAGTGAAAGAGAATCCTTGGTGATTATTCTGGAGCTAACTATGACTTATAATCATGTAGCCCTCAAAGGACCTGCCCTTTGATTTCAACAAAAATCCAAAGCTTGTGCTTTCTTCCAGGTCCCCTTCTGAGGCTACCTAATGAAGATATAATTCATGATAAATAACCCCAGCGATGACAGCCCTTCCAATATGGAGGAGAACTGAGTTTGATCGGATAAGTCATTACCAACAGCCAAGATACGCCTCTTTCTCACACTTGAAAGCCCAAATCTAGTGAAACCATGTCCCTTACTATTTCATCCCTGGATGATCCTCTTTATTAAAACCAGGCTGCCAAAGTTGCAGATTCTGTCAAAACGTTAATAGATTTAACTATCACCCTTGGTGGGATATCTAGCCATAGCTACTCTAAACGATTTGCTCATTCATGCGCATCTATATTACTCTCCTGACCTTCCATGTAATGAGGTAGGAGTGACCCAAATGGAATCCTACCTCCAGTTATTTGTTCATCCTTCTTTACACCATCAGATGCAGTTACCTGAGCTACACTACTTGGAAACTAATGGTAACTTGAGGTGTCTCGCCATTTCATGTTTAGTTTCAGTAATTATATAAAGCTGCATCAATTTTGGTCAATAAAATTATGAGGCAATTTTAGATTACTTCTGGGAAATCTACAAAATTTAATCTCACATGGCCCGTATTGACATTGGAGTTATCCAATATCTGTAAAACTTTCCTAGCGGATGAGCCATGCATCTACCAATCTGGATCAATGAGTGGAATGCAATTTGTGAGCTCATTGACTAAATCTCCAAGAATTTCAAACCACCAGTTCTTGAATTGCCATCTTTGCTACCTGGATTCAGCTGGTGAGCAAACAAACCACTATGCCACCAATTCAGGAATAATTAGTTAAACATAAAGGACCTCCTCGCTGCTGGCTCTAGTGGGCAAGAAGGGGAACAAGGGTCCCCTGGGCCTGAAGTTCCCCACGGCCCTCCTGTATCATATATGCCTATTGAACCCTCTTTTGAATAAGCCATGAATCTCAGATAAAGGCTCTTGAATGACAACTATTAAAGGTGGCCCAAGAAGCAGAGATAACTATTGAAGGGGTTACCCTTAGTATTGACCTAACCTTGATCTCCTTGTACATTACGTATGCAACTGTAACCAAAACCTTTTCCTGCCTTATCGCCTCCCAACAATCTGACCTGACCCAAGCAAATCGTCAACTCAAGCGGATGGATGCTAAGCTTCAAACAATTGAGGCTAAATAAGACACTTTTACTACATAATTTACAATTTGATCCACCAAATTGAAAAACTCCACTGGCTTCTCAATATTAAAGCCTCACTAAATCATGTCAATGAATGGTGCCATAATCTTTAAGATGATATGAATAAATTCCATCGCCAAGGTGACAAGGCTATCGTTCTTTCTCGTAACAATCACTTTAGTTACTACGATTTGATTCAAACAGCAAATTTGGATAATCACACACGGGAAAGATGGGCGACTTTAATAACAAAAACAATACAACATGGGCGAGCGTCGTGGCAAGCGGTGCTCTTGATGGTGCAACTAAGAGCAAGAAACGCCCTGGAGGGGGACCAGGAACCCAATCTGCGAGGAAATCACAAACTCAGACACCATCTGGGTTTATGTTATTTACTGTAAATCACGCGCAATACATGTACATTCAATTCAACCACCTTTGTCAAAGGTGGAGCATGGGATCAGACTCTTCCTTGGGGATGAGTCACCAACCCTGTGGGAGAAAACATGTGAGACACAGCCCTCACTTTTCCCTCACACGGTGTACGTAGCCACCAACAACATGGGCCACAGCTGGATTGATATTGGTTTTGAAACAGCTGATGAAGCCAATGCTGCAGCAAAAATCTGCGTGGAAATTGCCCTCCATGAGGGCCAAAAAATTGTGCGCACCGCGCGCACCAGATGGAACAAAGCAAAAACTTTGTTCATCTCCTTTGACTCACTCCCCACCAACCTTCCTCATAAGGTAATCGAGGAGGAGCTCTGCAAAGGTCTCGTGGCCTACGGAGAAATCCAATAACTCAAATTACAGTGTTTTTGCTTAATGCCCAACCTGTGCACGGGCAAAGATATCGCTGTAATCAACCCCTTCCCAGAAGTGGAAGAGGATTTATCCAGAATTCCCCGTGCAGCAGAATTTCACTTTGCAGATGGGGGCCAGTCAGCTGCATTCTGAGTTACACTGGAACGCGCACCGCCCATTTGCAACCAATGTGGCTCACTGGGCCACAAGGAACATGCATGCCCTGTAAAAGAAGGCTTAATGGAAAATGATTTTTGTGAAGAAGCTATGGACGAAGATAATGAAAACTTCGCTAAAATGACTGATGGCCACCACCCATTCTGCTGGGGTGAAGATGGACTATACTCCATTGTGGACCCAGTTACAAGTAAACAGCGTAAAGCAGCACAAAAAGCCCGCAAGAGAGCAGCGGCTAAAGCGGCGGCACACGCGGAATCCGCCATTAACCATGGACAAATTCAGGAGGATATTTCAGATATTCACCGAACCAACCAGTCAGAACAATATGCCCAGGTCGAAAATTTTCACAGTAACCAGACTGAGCCACAAAGCGTCATCAGTCATGCACATACTGAGGAACAATGCAACTGCAATTTGGGTGAAAATGCGGTGCACAATGCAACAAAGTTGAACCTCAAAAATATAAAATCCAATCAACAACCTGTATCAAATCAACATGAGACCTGTGCAGGAAAAGTTGATGCAAATGCAAAAAACAGCAAATCCCTTGAATCATTGGGTCAGATCAAGGGAACCAACAATGGCAGTGAAAGAGTTGGAGTACAGACGCGGAGCATGGCCAAAATGAGCCGCGGTGGGATAGGACCAGAGGGTCCTCCCAACCGCTCTTGAGGCGCCGCAGGTACCTCAGTGTCAATAGGGACATTAAATATCGCGGGAGCCAGGGCTCATACGTCTCAAGCCAAAAAGCTGGCATTCCTGCGAAAACCTCTTGTAGACATCTTGGCCATCCAAGAAACTCACTGCCTACAAGGGGAAGAAGAACCCTGCAACCAGGGTCGCACCATCACAATCAGTATGGACATCTTACTGTGGGGTGATAGTCCAAAACAACAAAAAATTTAAAATTACAAATTCATCATCACACTTGCACGGTCAAGTCCTGGTAGCAACAATCACATGCCAAGATGAAATAATTTCGTTAGCATGTATCTACGCACCGTGCACTGCAACTGAGAGAAAAAAATTTGAAAAAATTTCTACCCTCACCCTCCCACCAGATATCATCATGTTAGGCAATTTCAACTGCTGGGATAACCCCAATACAGATCGATGGCCTAATCTCAGGGGATACCTACCTGGACACATTGAATATCGCACAATGAAGGCATCTCTTGGCTTACAGGATGCTCTTCCTCCCAATTCACCAATCCTTCCCCATATGACAAGACCCAACATACGTGAGGGACTGCTCATATCAATGAGTCGTATTGACCACATCCTCATCCCACAATCCCACCACTCAAGAATCTCTAAATTTACAACAAAAAAGATCAATTTTTCTGATCACCGATTAGTTGCAGTGTAGTTAGCGCCAACCCAATCCCACACACAGGTGTCGCCTTGGAGAAAGCTTCACCCAGAAAATATAAGATTTCCTGAGATATCTGACTGGGTTGTAAACAAGGCTAAAAACCCAGAATTTACAGCCCCATTCACTTTGGATCCCATCGGAACATGGGAAAATTTCAAAAAAGATTAATCAACAAAACCTGACATATTGCATCATGCAAGTACACCGCGGACACAGCCACAATCAAGCGTACCTTGGCAGAACTAGACCACCTGGAAATAAATACTCTGAGATCTGGCTATAGCCCTAATTGGGGATGCAAATGGGCAGAAATTTCAGCCCAACTTAACAATCTCATCTTTGAACACCAACACAGAATCAAAGTATCAAACAAAGGTAAGTTCATAAAGGAAGGCGAAACCTGTTTGACATACTTTTTCCACCAATTCCACTCCCGTGGAAACCAGCCCACATGCACACAGGTCCGCAAGACCAACAGCACCGTGGCAATTGACCCTGAGGAGGTCAAGGAGGAAGTACACCGCTATTACACCAAATTATACTGTGAAACACCAACAAATTCACAAAAAACTAAAGAATCTATTCAAACTGCTGAGATACAAAGTACACCACCGAATTACAATATACTATCCCTTATTACACAGGAGCTTTGGGAAACAATTCACGGTGCACCACGTAGGAAATGCCCATGGCCTGATGGGATACCCACGAATTTTACAAAAAATATTTTCAACAAATCGCCTCCCTCCTATTGGCGTCAATGAACCAGAGTTTGTTGAAAACATGCCTATTTCCAGGAGGCCATGAATCCTACGTTATAACCTTGTATAAAAATGGTGACAAGTTGGACCTGGCCAACTGGCGCCCAGTTGCACTCTCCAATACTGACACAAAAATTCTAACAAAAATTTTAGCAGCCAGATTAGGCGCAATTGCCTCTGACGTCCTGTCACCCAACCAGTTTGGGTTTATACCAGGGCGTTCAATCTGGAACAACATACACCCTGTTGCAAACATTTGTCAATCCAAAGCAACTAGTGCCCTGGACTTCTTGGATCAGGAAAAAGCGTATGACCGTGTTAGCTGGCCATACCTAAAAGAATATCTACATGCCTTCAAACTCCCACCAAGATTCATAAAGTGGGCGATGCTCCTAACAGAATCTGCAACCATGGTTGTATGCGGCCCTGGATTCCTAACAAACAAGATTAAACCACACATAGGGCTCAAACAAGGGGATCCCCTCAGCCCACTGCTATACAATTTCAGCTTTGACCCACTCCTCCAAGTAATTGACTCACATCTCATGGGGATAACCGCACAAGGACAACCAACAGTCAAGATACTGGCTTTTGAAGATGACTGTGTAGCAGGTATAGCAAATAATGGAGATTCCCGACAGCTGGAACACACTCTAGAGGAATACTCCAAGGTGAGCAATGCATCGCTCAACAAAAGGAAGACAGAAATCATCCTCTTAGGCAAATACACAAACAATTGGGCCACAACATCAGAACTTCACACCAACACTCGAAGAAAAAACCCAATTATATTACCCTTTGCAACACCTCCCACCACCACTCCTGTCAGACACCTTGGAATCTGGGTAGATTCAGGGGGATATGCTAATGAGACAATGGAAAGTAACCTGTTACAACGGGTATCCAAACGCGTCGCCTCCCTCAAGGGAAGAACCCCAGGACTAACAGGACGAGTTACAGTTGCTAACTCGCTCATCCTCCCAATACTGTGGTACCAGGCCCATGCGATAGCCTTCTCACCTACCTTTATACCTCAATTCGCGCGCTTATCCAGGGATGGCTGTGGCCTGGCTCTCACCCTCCTATACGGATGGAAACACTATTTGGCCTACGCTCAAGCGGAGGCATGGGACTAATAGATTTTGAGAGCCATGCCAATCACATCCTAGGTACCTGGATAAAGGAAATCCTTGCTCCAGACCTCCCACAACAACATTGGTCCAGAGCAACAAGGACTAACTTTGCACAGGCGTTCAAATTAACCAACCCACATAGTCCACCCAGACTACTTTCATACCTTGTCAAACATCCTACTGCAACAGGTCCACATGGAACCTCCCCTCATAACAAACATATACTCTGAACTATCCGCCATATGAGATGGACCATAGAGAACATGGGTACTATACAGGGAAGGGACGACCCAGCCCTAATTCAAATTAAGAAGCCCAGAAAACCACCCCCAGAGGGATATGCTCGCAACAACCCCAAGCATAGCTAAGATATAATACCTAGATATGCTGGACATTCCCTATGATTTAACCACACAGAAAGCAATGTGGAAAATGACACACCACCCATTCCTACAGCTGAGGATAAGAGCAAATGCATGGCGCTGTTTAAGAAGGGCCTATAGGACGGCGGACCGCTCCAACTCCCTCTACAAAACATGTGCAGTATGTGGAGGGAAGGGATCCCTACATCACAGCCTAGAAACATGCCCCCCACCAAAGCTATATGGCAGGAAGTCGCACGCCTGCTCAAGATTCAATCCGAACAGGAATTCTTGATATCAAAGAGTATCTTCGCGCTCCAGATCGAGTCACCAACTCCATCTACCCTCCGCTCCCTAATAATACCCATTGCAATGTGGACAATATACACAATTGCATTATATGCGTTCAAGGGCACGGTCCCAACCATTCTTGGGATTATTAACAGATTCCATATCCACTTACTAGAGCACTTCCAAGCCTGGCTCTATGGATATATGAGACCAAGACAAAAAGCGCTCATAGAATCATGGTTCCCACTCTGGTTCCTCCACACAGACCCTTTCCTTCACACCTGCTCCATAGCAGGGGAAACCCCTTGGAGTAGTGCACCAACCCCCCATACCTGGCAGTCCCGCTGGCAACAGGGGTAACTTGAGTACCCTGGGGTGCCCAATTTTTATATTTCTTAGTTATTCTCTTAGTTTCACATATATTCGGTAATGCCTGTCCCCTGGTCAGCTTACCTCGGTTAAATAAAAGGTGACAAGGCTATCCCACATACTTACATTGGTACCATGGAACAAAACGGATCCAAATGACTCCCTTCTTCAGATATACATGTTCTATCTGAACCTGTTGGGTATTCAAGCCCTCCTTTAAAAGAGAATGTTCCAGAGACTGAAATCATTCAGTGTTAATTCTTGTGTATGAGGGTGCAATGGAACACGCCACGGAATATCAAAAATGTTAGCACATTCAAACCTGTCTGGATAGCAAGGCTCAAGAAATCAGGATACCTTACTTTAAAGTGTGTACCACTTCTTTGGTGATAAAGCATGCTTTATTTTATAATTCAGAAGTAACATATTCCTTTCTAAACGCAAACAGGCTTTAATGAAAATCTCCTCAAGATGGGGTAAACCAATATCAAAATCACCAAGCTGATTTATCAAGAAGCTCAGACCTTTGCATCCTGTGATCAAGTTGACTTGGATGATGACATTGCTGCTATTCTCTCTGCATTTAGCACAGTTTCACTCTTATGCTACATTTCCAGAGTGCAAAGAAGATGTACAAACCTATTATCAATAATAAAGAATCTATAATGCAGTTGCCTGAGCCATAGGTGCGTTGACATCTAACAAGGGGAATCAGCCTCATATACATGCATTAGGACAGTTCCAGACACTTAAACCCTGCCACGACAGTTGGGCACCACTAGTGCTAAAAAAACCCTGCCACGACACTTGCTCCTACTGTGGAATTTTTGGACATTAAGAGGAATCATGTTGGAAGAAAAAGGCTGATGAGGCGGGAACGTAGAGATATCTTAGGGCATGAGACATGTTCTTCTGGCAACTCTGCAACTCACTCCCAATCTATTGACACTTTGTGCGATGAATAATACATCCTTTTCTATCCTGAGAAATTGGATGTTCCAGAATTGCTGATTTAAAATAAAGGTTATCTTCTTCTTTGTCAGATCTCCATGACATAATTGAGGGCACATATTTAAGGATAAAGCTGAACGTTAGGAGATTAAAAAGATTAAATTTGCAGGCCTCTCTGATCTTGAATATGCCCTCTACCAACGTTGAGTACAGGCAGAATATGCCCAAGTTGGCCCTGATAATGTGCGTGATGCTCAACTGGAGTTACAACTAGAGCGTCAAAATGTACCAGCTACGTTCTCATTCTTAATGGTTCTTTATGGTTGCTAGAGGAACAGGGTTTTGAAACCCGTTACATTTTAATACCAAATTGGGATGAGTCCATATACAATCTATAACTTTTGTTTAGTCAATTTTAAGTTACAGAATCCAGGCTGATGGTAGCATGCGGCTATTGGTTCATTTATGCTTAGCATCACTTCTGCCAATTATTTACTCACCCCATTGTTTAAATATGTTTCTATTAGATCAACTTTCCTTTTTGGTCAACTTCCTAATAGATATCTCCCCTTGGTTTAAGTTTTTTATTGTTCCTTGGGTGAACCTGTGTGTAGACCTCCCCAAGGATGTCTCTAACAATGTTATTTACTTTAATTTCAACAAAAATTTCTACTGTATCTGGTGCTTCACTTGGCTGCCCTGGTCCCCTCCAGATTGAAACAAACAAGCACCCCAACACAGATCTCCACTTAGTTATGGACTACCTTTGGATTCCAACCAAGTTTTGTTGTTTATCTGCTATCAACTAATATATATCTCGTTGTAAACCCTTTCCCTGGGTCCCTTTTACTTTGGCACCCTCTGCGGTGCCCTGTTTCCAATCTTGCTATTGACTAGTTCCCTGGCGGTGTGGCTGCACATCCTTCACCACCTCTCTGGGAAGGAGAGAGTTACGAACACTCTCTTGACATTAGTCAACTAACCTTTTTATTTTACATACATGAGATTTATCTTTGTGGGGCTTTTATTATGTGTAAATTGGGTGTGCTGGCCGTTTGTCATGGCCACTATGTTGCTCACCACACTTTTCTCATTTAAATTTAGTTTGGTGTTTTTCAGCATCATTCTTATAAATGCCAACTGGGAATTTCCCACCCTTCCTGCTCGTACCTAGTGGACTCAGATATTTTGTGATTTTTTGTTGTAATTCTCTGACTTTCCCCTCAAATTTATTCTGAAATTCAAAAGGCTTTTGCTTCCCTCACGCTGGTAGCTTTTTTGGTAATAACAAAATGTCTTGTTCTCAACCACCTATTGTGGGAGGTGGATTTTATATATGAACTGTCTCCAGAGGCCTATTGGGTTTTTGTGGTGTTTTTCACACAGCCACTTTTGTGGAAATTAGTAATGGGTTTAGAGCGTGTCCTGGAGCAGCATTTTCCTGATGTGTCATCTATTTATATATTATATGAGTTTTTTCTCTACAACAGCTGGCCGCCCAGTTAAATTATATTTAAATAATTTTTTGTGAACGAGAACAGGCCCTACCTTTGCCCAACGTTGTTAAAGCGTCATTTCTCCATTCCACCTTAGACCTCCTCTCAAGAAACTCCCTGATTTGGAAATCAATCCCTTCAAACTTTGACCAACCGATTGAAGCTCTTTGAGGAAGTTTCTCCGCCCCAACTCAGAAGGGGCCAGGTAATTTGACCGTCATTGTTTCACCAGAGGCGGCCCCTATATATGGGGCCTAAAATCACACGTGCTCCCTTATGAATGAGGAATCTTATCAACCTAATCCTTTGAGTTCTTCCAAATTTGTAGATGAATAGTAATCTATCTCCAAGTTTAAATTAAATTTTACAGACAATTCCAATGCAATGATGTCACCTGTGGAAGCTCCTATAAATATAGTGACCTCAATTAGTGTTTTTCACTTGAACGGGGCAGTGCTCCCCACTAATTCCCTCCCCAATGTGGCGGAATTTGAGGGTCCAGGAGAGTTTAGCCCTAAAACTAACAAAAAACGATTCAACAAAAACGTAGTTTCTTTGCACCACGTTTCTGTGGTGCAGGCCAAAGCATCAATGAAGTGCTTGGTGATGATGGCCCTAGAAAACAAAGCACACCTGACCATTAGAGCAGGTATGGGGTCGTTGAAGTCCAAAAACGCGTTTTATAATGCAAATGATATACAAAATGGAGCCATTTATTAGTCCTTCCAGCTCTTATGTGGGCCCTATTTCAGTATATAAAATTAAACCTGAGAACCCTCGCTTGACCACTATCATGATCTAAACTACACAGGGGTGGGAAAGGAGTTTCTTCAAAAAAATTAAAATGTTTATGCAACTACTGAAAATATGGTGTGATATGTGCAATCAGTAGTAAAAGTGATCAATTATCTCTCTCCATTTTATGATGCAAAAACATATCCTGAAGGCATTCTTATGCCTGAAGAATAGTTTTCTGGTGAGGTGTTGGAGTTTTCTGCTTTGAATAAAGACCATTCTGGACTTTTATTGTTGAATGCTACCCTCTCATCCACCTTTAGGGAAAATCAGCACAATTATTTTGATGGATACAGGAGCCTTTGAGAATTTTATTGACTAAGATCTTGCCAACTACCTTGAGTTGATTACTTGTCAGGTGGTATGGTTAGGGAGTGGCTTCACAAGGTATTTCCACGCTAAAGGTTATGGGGTTATGGGATTATCAAGTTGGCAAATATCATTTGGCTGACCGCTTCCAAGCAATCAAATCTTCTATAAACCATTATTTTGGTTTTAGAGTGGTGGCAAAAGTTTGACGTCAGAACCAATTTGAAAGACAATACCTTGTCCTGAATTATAAAGAATGGTCAAAACTAGTGATCCCTTTGTCTGAAGTTAACTCTCAGGTCGATTTGCCCCAAAGACCAAGGTCCACACTCTCAGTCTTGTTCCGTTGCTGAAGTCATCTTTGGAGCTATATTTCACTTCCTTTTTGAAGGGGCTAAAATTTTCGTTTTTTTGCAGCTTCAACCAATGTACTACCAGAACATTCAGAGTTTTATAACTATTCAAGCTCACCATTGATCTGGTGCATATTTCTTCTCCAATTTACCCTTTGACCGTATGGGAGGATTTGTCCATGAATGTATGGGTTAAAAAGCACTTAGCTAAAAGGCGTAATATTTCAGCGTGGCTTTTTAGCGAGCTCCCCACTTTTTTGTGTAGAAAGCCAATGGTACCTTACGCCCATGTGTAGATTATGAAAATTCAATGGCACAGCCCTAGATTTACATTCCATCATGGTTGACTCACAGATTTCTTATTATGTGGAGAAGGCGAAAATCTTCTCCAAACTGGACTGCTTAAATGCATTTAATCCGATCTGGATCAAGAAGGGTCAGGAGTGGCTAACCGCGTTTCATACCTAAAAAGGATCTTCCAGCTTTGTGTTATGACCTATGGGCTTGAAAAACGCCTGCTATCTTTCAAAGCCATATTGATGCGGTTTTGGGTCCTGCTGAGTGCGTGCGTGTAGGCTTACATGGATAATATTCTGGTGTTTCCCCTAATCTAGAGTCCCAAAAATGCACCTGTGGCAAGTAATGGAGAGGTTAAAGGCAGCCAACCTTACGCAGAAAATCAGTAAGTGTATGTTCTTTAAGTCCCAGGTCACCTTCTTGGGAAACGTCATGTTTGATCAAGGCCATATGAAAACTCCAGACAAGGAGAAGTTGATTCATGAGTGTCCCACTTAACTTTAATTAAGGGATTTGAGAAGCTCTTTGGGGACGTGTATGTTTCTTAAAAAATTTATGCCATTTTTCTGTTGTGTCAACGCCTTTGTACAAGTCAAGTGGAGCAAAAATGCTCCAGTGGTCCCCTCGTTTTGCAAGATGCCTTCCAAGAAGTAAAGTTCGCCATGTTGTACACGTCCAACCTTTTCCATAAAGATCCCATAAAGGAGTATATTGTGGCTACTGATGCCTCCAACTTCACCATTGCAGAGCCTTATTACAATTAGGTAAATATGGAATAGAGCATCCAGTGGTATATTTCTCTTGGAAGATGTCTCTGCCTGAGTTAAATTACGCCGTTTATGACAAAGAGTTACTGACAGTGGTTGATGCACTTACCTATTGGCGTCATAACTTGCTTGACTCATCCCAGCCATTCCGCATGTGTACAGATCACTTTGCCTTATTGTACTACTGCGCACCTCATGTCTTGACCCATGGCAAACCCGCTGGCATGAAACCCTAACTCAATTTGTGTTCTTATATGAATTTATGAAGGGCGAGGAGAATGGTTTGGTGGATGTTTTGAGCCAAAACCCTTCACAAGCTCCTAATCCCAAGGATGTAGATGTACAAAACACCCAGTTGGTGATTCCACCGGGTAAGATTGTGTCCTAACATCCCTCTCCCATGACCTATGGGTCAGCGCTTGCTCCTCTGGAAAATGCAGAGGAATATGGTATGTTCAGAAAGGTGGTCCTTTCACAGCCCTTGTCAACAGAATATACTATGGTCCTCGCCAAGAGCGAGTTAAATCAGGAAGATATTGCTAGAGGGTACCATGTGAAGGTTGAGATGGTGTGGTTTCAGGAACGCTAATGGGTTCCCACCAGACCCCTTTGCCTAGAAACCATCCGGGACCATCATGACAGTATTACTGTTGGACATCCTGGGAAGGCGAAGACTCTAGATCTAATTCACCATACTTAAAATTGGAAGGGATTAGCCACGCAGGTTGCCAGGTATTGTAAAGTGTTCCTGGTCTTTAACCAAATGAAACTGAATTTCCAGTCCTTTGTGGAGTTGTTGGTACCAGTTCAAAATACTGAATGGCCTTGGTCTTCCTTATCAGTGGATTTTATTGTGGAATTGCTTGTATCTGATGGCTACTATGTCATTATGGTAGTGGCGGGCCATTTTACAAAGTTCGCCCACTTTATTCCCTGCAGGACCACTGTAACTGTGGCTGAGATGGTTAAGCTCTTCATATCTCATGTGTTTTCTCTTCACGTGGTCCCCCAAGAAATAATTAGGGATTGTAAGCCCCAATTTACCTCTGTCTTTTTGGAGAGTTGTGCAAGACTCTTCATATCTGACCATGCCGTTCAACTGCTTATAACCCCCAATCAGATGGGCTGACTGAACGAGTGAACAAGTGCTTGATACAGTTCCTATGGTGTTACACTGCTGCGGATCATTTGGACTGGGTTTCCCATCTTCTCATGAACCAATTCAGCTATAACAACGCCCAACTTGCATCTATCAGTTGTTGCCCCTTTTTTTCCAGCTATGGATTCAACCCTGCCTTCAAATATGGAGCCCAGTTGTGGATCCAAGATGGAAGCTTTGGTGGAATTTGCAAAGACAACCATGAAAGTACACCATGGGGTGAACACAACTTTGGATGCGGAAATGCAAGCTTATATGGGGAACGTGGACAGAAAAATATGGGTGAATCCTGCATACAAGGAGGGGATCTCGTGATGCTTGATTCTAAAAGCATCCCTATCAAGCAGCCATGCAAAAAAAACTGTGACTGAAGGGGATTGGGCCTTACTGCATTGTCAGAAAGGTGGGCCATGCCTCATACTAGTTGAATCTCCCCTCATTCCATGTCTTTTCAGTCTTCTATGAAATTAAGCTTAGGTTGATAGAGGGCCCCTACCAGAGACTCCAGAAGCTTATCTCATAGATGGGGCGCCGGAGTAGGAAGTGGAGGAGAATGTAGCTTCACGCTAAGTAAGAAGAAGTTTTGAGTACCTTATAGCCTGGAAGGGATTCAACGCAGTGAAGAACAGTTAGGTACCAGTGCACAACTGCGCCCATGCCCAAGATCTGGTCAATTTTTCACAAAGCGTTTCCCCAAGGCTGCAAAACCTAAGTTGTATTAAACTATCACTGCCATGAAGCTGGCCCCAGCCCAAAAGAACTTTTCCTTGACAAAAGCCCCTGGAGGGGGGTGGAGCCTCAAAAGGACAAGAGGGTAATGTCATTGCTTTATGACATAATTGAAGGAATAGATCGTAAAGATAAAGCTAGTTGTTAAGAGGTCAAAATTGTTAAATTGGCAGTCCTCCCTGACCTTAAAAATACCTTGGACAAACGCGGGTACAGGCGAGATATGCCCAGGTTGGTCCTGGTAATGTGCATGATGCTCGACCTGGCATTACAACCAGGGCGTCAAAATGTACCAGCTATGTTCTCAATCTTGATGGTTCATTATGGTTGCTAGAGGAACAATTTTAAAACCTAAATCCATTTTAATATTACCAAATTGGGATGAGCTCAGTTACAGTTTATAACTTAAGTTTGGTCAATTTCAAATTATAGAACATAGGATGATGGTAGCAGCATTTATTGGTTTGCTTAAGCTTAGCACCACTTCCACCAATTGATGACTCACCCTCGTTGTTTGAGTATGTCCCATGATTTTTTCTCCTTGGTCAACTTCCTAAAAAAATTTCTTATGCATGGTTTTTTGAATATGATTACTTAGCAAACCTATGCGTGGACCACCTAAGGAGGTCTCTAACAACACTATAATTTTATATAACAAAATTATCTACCATATCTGGTGTACCACTGGGCTGCCCTAGTCCATTCCAGATTGTGGCACCCAAACACCCCCAGCACAGATCTCCACTTGGTTATTGTCAGAAAAATAACCAGATGGATTCCTCCAATGATTAATTGTATTTGTGATAAAATGGCCAATCCTGGTAAAATGGCTCATTGACAAAATTCCTGTTTTAATGATTTCATGTTGAGTTGCTCCAAAAATTGGGTTAAGACAAATCTAAGCATTCTGCACAGATTGTAAGTTAGGTGAGGTCTGGCCAATCACTGGCCCAAATTAGGTATTCTGATCACTGGTGACTAGTTGAGTATGATCCATTTATACTCTTTAAGTAATGTTGGCGGAAATTGACAACCCCAAGTTTGAGGCGGCCAAGGTTGTTTCTGGTGCCTCATATATAATAATTGACTTTCGCCTGAGTAAGGCAATTCCCTAAACAATTTGACTATGATGAGTCAAATTGTGTTATTGGCTAGAAACCAATATATCCTGACTACCCAAGTGACTAAAACTGTTTCTGGCGCATATTTACTAAGTCAAATTCAGATTTGATATTTATTTATATTATCAATTATATGGCTCATCAGCGACTGAATGCTGAGGATTAGCCAAAACTAATATTTAGACATTAGGAAGGATGGGGCGAGAGGGTCAACGCCAGGCAGAGAATAAGTGCAGCGGAAGGAAGAGAGAATGGTTGGCTGGGAGATAAAACGATGAGCTTATAGGTCAGAAATGGGTGCAGTAGCCCTTCTATACATATAAACAACTGGAACTTCCCTTTTGTTAAATATCTCCCTTTGCCTAATTTCCCTTGATTATAAGTTTAAGTTTATTCTTGAGGTTGGAGATTAAGCTGGGAGATCCCTGAATGGCGTGGGTGACATGCCAAGTGGTCAGCCAGCGCTGCTGGCCCCAACTCACGAGGCAAAATGGCAAGAATTGACAAATCTTTATAATTGTATGCCAACTAGCAGAGCTCACTTTCGCCATAAAAGCGATTTTCCAACAGTTATTAATTTCCTTTGGGGTCCAACCAAGTTTTGTTGTTTATTTTGCTATCTACTATTATATACTGTATTTTAAGCTCTTGCCCTGGGCCCCCTTTTCTCAAGCACCCTTCATGGTGCCCTATTTCTAATTTTGCTAATGACTAGTTCCCTGGCGGTGTGGCTATGCATCCTGCGCCACCTCTTTAGTAATGATAGAGTGTTACAGAAATCTCTTGATTCTTACTCTTCTCTTTCTAGGCCTTTTTCTCCAAGAAATGATTTTATTTGATTCCCATTTTGATACTGAGTTTACCCAGGTTGAAGTAGTTATCCATAAGGTGAAAATTCTAGCCATAGTTGTTACTAGATTTCAGCTAATGCCTTTTTTAAATTAGTCAAATGTATAAAGGTTGCGTGAGATTAAACCTCACTTTATCTTGTGGGATTACAGGACCTCAATGGACATAATCTCTAGGAGCCTACTCATCCCTTCCGCTTTAGTCTGGGTCTCTCATATTGTCATCTCTGGAAATCATATTAGAGAATGATAGTTATTATCTTTTCATGGAAACAAAATTTCTAGTTTGATTATAAATTAATCATAAAAACTTATATTTTTATTATATGGTATTACATTTCCCTAATTGTCAAGGAAACCTCTAAGAAAAAGGAAAATAAAAGACCTAATTTTGCTTATTGGAACATTTAAATCAATTGAGTGGCTTGATTGCCAAGTGTAAAAATTTACTTATTTGGTTTTTATTGGAAAAAAACCCTAGTAATCTTTTTACTGCACAGGTTTGGTTTCTTGTGCACTTTGTCCACGTTGAATAGTATATTAGATTATCAGTTGATAATAGTATGATGACTATTATCCATAGTTGAGTGTGAATTCTTATATCTCGCCCAGTGCTCAGCCAGTATTTCTGATTAAATATTTAAGATGTCATGATCTAGGGATTTGTTCCATTGTTCTGTCCAACCCAATCTTTGCTGAGATTCCCTGGTGATAGTCTCTTTGATCCAACACACAGTTGGCAGCAAGCCTTATTGTTTCTCCTTCTTCTCTAGATCCCCACTCAGATCTGTACTCTTTTTCACTAAGAGTTTTAAATTATCGTACACAGCAATAATATCCTTGAGATGAATAAACAATTGAAAGCGGATAATTGTTTACTACTTAAATTATATACCAGATGAAAAACTATAGAACTTCTCTACTAAAATGCTGTTCTCATAAATACTGTTTTTTATTATAAGTGAATCCTAGGGGATTTATAGTGTGGATTCAGTCATCTAACCCTCAGTTGACACCTCTTCAATGAAACGGCAGCCATTGCCATTGAATCATCCATCCTCATCTCTGCAGTGATGGTCTTCCCCATCCTGGCTAGGATTCCGTAGTTGGACATCCTCAAGACCTAAACGGAAAGAGTTGGAAAACGTGTCCCTAACGTTTTTCTCTCAATCCAAGTGAACCAACCATAATTGGCTAGCGACCCGCTTAGGTAATGGGACTTATTACCCATTAAGGCAGGTCACACACCAACTGATTAAATCACTTGTTGCAGGTGGCATCACTCACCTTGCAACTTGCTTTTCATTCCCAATCATTTGGTGATAAAACCCAACTAATCCCAATTGGTACACCTGATAGTTAATCACTATCAGATGCCCCTATTTCATCAGCAACTCCGCCCGCTAAGATATTAAGTAATTGTCTGGATTGATCCCCAATGGATACATCCAGGCGAATATCCCAAAATCCCCAAACGTAGTTAATCTAAAAATCAGGCCAACTGATTTCCAACTTACTTCGCCTTAGGGAATTATCCCCTAGCGATTCCTGGTAATCTAGCAGGCTGGGAATATGGACAAAAATCCCAACACATCCCCACTCTTGCCTAGATTTCCAGCGAGAAAAGTACCAGGGCATGAGAATACCACTTCAACACTCAGTCAAATACTTTGTTGGCTCAAGCGGAGTATTATTGTCAATACTCAATGCTGCTTGGGATGACCTTTGGCATGCGGTGCTCTTCCTCTTCCTCCTCGCTACTACCTTCTCAGAGTGTGGTCCCCACGATCTACTGTTGTTTCAGGATGATTGATTTACTTGTGATGATATTAGTCCTGGGATCCAGTTTTCCCCTGTCAGGGCATATGACCCACTGTCATATTCAGGATTCTTGGTCTGGCGTCCTTGATTTCCATATTTTCTCCTCATCCTAGACAGGAGACTCTTGCCATCAATGTTTGTTTCATGGCTCAATTGAGAATACTTATTTTTATTCGCCCTTGTTATTTCTCTCATAACCTCTTGGATCAAGTCATTCCTAATTCTTCTCTTAGAGAGCTTATCCCATTAATTTTGAGAATAATTTCTCCGAAATTGGAGCTTAAATGTATTGTAGAGTGCATAATGTCAACTTCCATATAAGTCCAACATTCCCCCTCTTATCCAGCTCATATGTCAAATTCTGAGTCATGATACCAGCAGCTTCTAAATTAGTTTGTCTGATCAAGACCTCTGGCTCTTTCAGCATATGAGTCAGGATGCATGGAGAACCTCTTCTATGATCCTTCCAGGACTCATACGCTTAGTCTGGTGTCAGCAGTTATTAGTTCCGTTGAATTACTGTAAACGGTAACCAATCCCTCCAAAACTAGACTTGCAATAGTTTTGAACAACTCTCAGTCGATTCTTTCTCTGTTGTCAATTCCAGAGTTGGATTTCAAAAACTCTCCTGGATTTTGCTCCTTTCACTGATGCACCGACCATTGTCATGGATGCTCCAGAGATTATGCCATTTGCTCTTGATTGCTCTTTTCTTTCCAGGTTGAACCTGCTTCCTGAGTTCCTCTTCTGACTCAGACAAAATTACAAACCCACTGTTCTGGCTACCAAGCTCACCACCAGTAACAGTATTCATTTTGAGCTCCCCTACGTTGAACTCTGAGCCCAAGTCACTGAGGCTTTGTCCCTAGCGCTAAATCCCTCTGATCTTGATAACCTTCTGGATCAGTATACTGCCGCCTATGCTCTTTACTTTGCTGGCCAAGTTCTTTGAAGTTGGTCCACAAAGCTTCCAGCCTCTCCCAGGTCTCACCGCTCCTTCAGCTTCAGCTTCCAAGAAGCCTGTAGTTATCACTTGCAGGATGCCCTTCGTTCCCTGCATGACTATCTCTTTGCCAGCGCTTCCCATTGGTATCTTCCACTGATGGCATTAGTAGGGGGGCATGATTTGGCAACCCCTGTCAAGCATCCCTTGTTTGTTGCTGGCCCATATGTCCGGTGCTCTTGACGAAGCCTGTCATCATGTGCTTAAGATTAATCTTCTAACTCTGGTACCATATTGGGATTACTTGGGGTTATTTGCCAATTGCCTTTTCTTATACTGTTGCTTTCCTCCCTGCTCTGGGGTTTTGTGATTGGCTTCTTATGAAATTTCAATTTCTTCCCTTTCCCTGGTTGCTTTCTCACAGGTTTCTGCGTCCGCTCAAAGAACATGGTTTTGTGTAGGTCTAGCCCTCACTAGCGTCCAATCTCACATCAATTTTGATGGGCTGTTCATTCCTACCACGATCCGTCCTCCCTCCCCAAGAGGTGACATAGGCGGAATCATCCCCATATTGAGGACAAAAATAAAAATAAAAATTATAAAACTATATCAGTTTTTTTATGTGGTTTGTAATCTTTTTTTCCGATATCTTTTATCAATTTTTTATTTTTATTCTTCTTTTTTCCATGGGATTTGACCTTGTTTTGGTTCTGTGGTCCATCTTTTTAATTTTCCCCCAAACTGGGTCTTGGGTACTTAAATCCGTCAGTTCTCTATGGTCCAGAGGTCCTTTTTGGACTTAACCATCTAGATTAGTTAAGAGGTCCTTTTTTCAGATTTGACCTAATCATCAGGACATGACCAACTTAATGGTTTATTGGTCCTTTGGGAACTCTTTTAATTTTTTCATTGATCCATTACTTCAGATACTTAGCATGGACTTGATTCACAACTCCTCCATCAATGATATTCTGATGAAGTAGGCATCAGTCGCCATCTTGGCAATAACTTCAGATGGATATAACCACAATGCATCTAGTTTGTTTCTTCTTCCAAAACTATGCATATCACAATAGGCAACTCTTTCACCTATTCAATATTCTGCTAAGGCTGGTTGGTTCTTATTGTCCATCAACTTTGCTCGTATCCTTTTCTTCAACATAGTATCAAATGCTTGCAAATTGCATATCAATCAGGATATTTGTCAGTTGGTTCAAATACTTTTCAGTACTCATCCTCAACATGGGTTCCATCACCGAATATAAAATTGGCAGCAACGCATCCTTTCTTCCATACAACAACTCAAATGGCATTTTTCCTATCGCCATAAGATGACTGATATTGTAGGCGAACGTCACCAAACTCAGGTATGTTCCCCACGCGGAAGTTCTTCCTGCAACCAGCTTCCTCAGCATCATGGCCAGCGTTCCATTCACCCATTCTACCAGTCCATTCGTCTCCAGCCAGTAAGTACTGACATGTCTCCTCTGATCCCCATTATCTCATTCAATCTTGGGATCCTATGAGATGTGAAGTTGGTCCAATTATCACTAAGCAGGACCTGCGGACATCCATGTTGATATACTACTTGATCCAGGATGAACCTCGCGGTGCTGGTAGCGTCTACTTTTGTTAGGGCCTTCATCTTGATCCATCTTGTCAGATGATCAATGGCAACTATAATGTACTTGACTCCCCCTGTGCTCATAATCAGTGGTCCAATCATGTCGATGGACACCATGTGCCAGGTAAATCCAGGGTAAATCAGTTGGTATCCAGTTGTATTCTTGTGTGGTTTGTGCAGCTGGCACTCCATGCAACATTATAGATGATCCACGACATCATAGTTGATGGATTCCCAGTAATAGTACTGGCAAATATGATTGTTTGATTTTCTCAGGCCTCCATGCCTGACAACCTTATGAGCTGCTTGCACAATAGCTGCTCTTTCCAACAGCTTTGGTAATAATAGCTGATTCCCATTGATTATCTTAAATACTTTTCCATCCATGGTCTTGGTGTTTTCCATCGCTTTCCAAAGCACGCCTTGGATTTCTTTGGGCTCATTCCCAATTTCTCCATCAACCATTCTTGGAATAGCTCATCCACCTGTGGATATACCATCTGGACCATTGGTAACCACAACAAGCCATCCGCATTTTTAAGCCCCCACTTGGTGGACAATCTCATAATCATAAGCCTGTAGCTTAAGTGACCATTGGGCCATCCATCCTTCTGGCTCTCTCAAATTGTGAAGCCAACTCAATGGAGAGTGGTCCGCGCCACTTTAAAGTGCATTTCATGGATGTACACCTGAAACTGCTTACATGCATAAATGACCACAAGGCATTCACACTCAGTTATGGTGTGCTTCCTCTCAGCAACTGAGAGTGTCCAGCTCAAATACACCACCAGATGTTTGTCCCCAAGTTCATCTACTTGGCTTAGTATGGCGCCAATTGCCATCAATGAAGCATCAGTTTGTATAATAAACTCTCGATCAAATCTTCAGATATTTCAGAATTGGAGAATCCATCAAATACTAGAATAGCTCATCGAAGAATTCCTGGGCTTCTTCATTCCATATAAATCCTTTTTTCATATCCTTCAACAGATGGAATAATAGCTTGGATTTTTGGGCAAAGTCCCAAATAAATCTTCTGTAGTATCTGACCATCCCAAGGAGCATTTGGATGTTTCAGACACTCTTTGTCACAGCCATCCGTTCTATGGCTTCTATCTTCTGGGCTTGTGGCTGCAATGCATTGGAGTTGATCTCAAATCCCAGATATTCCAACTCTTTTTTAGAATAAGTGGAACTTCCTCAGCTTAATCTTCAGGTTATCCATGGACAGTCACTTGAATACTTCTTCCAAGTGGTATAGGTGATCAGTAAACGTCCTACTGAACACGTTTATATTGTCCAAGTATACCAGGACGCATGAAAACTTCAAGTCGCTAAGTATGGCATCCATGGCCCTCTGGAACGTTGCAGGCACATTACATAGACCCTGGGGCATCTTCATCAGTTGGTATAGCCCCTGTGCGGTAATAATCACGCATTTTTTGGTCTTCTTTTGGAAAGTCGATCTGCCAATATCCCAAGATTAGATCCATTGTGGAGAAATACTTCGCTTCTCCCAATTGGTCTAGCACTTCGTCAATCCTCAGTAGGGGATAAGAATCCTTCTTCGTAACTTTATTCAGCTTTCAATAGTCAATCACCACCCAGTTGGAGCCATCCTTTTTCTTCACAATCAGAATCAGACTCGCCCAGGGACTCGATGACAGAACTAGAAGCCCATGCTTCACTAGTTTGCTGATTTCATCCTCCACTACTGCCTCAGTGGCTTTCAATCATCAGATTGGTCTCATTCTGATCAGCAAATTTTCCCCGGTGTTGACCTTGTGGATCACATCTCTTGCCCATCCCAAATTGTGGTAATCCTGAGCAAACACTTCCTGATACTTTTTGAATAGTTCAAGCACCTCCTCTTGCTGGCCTTCTGACAGATCAGCGAGTTGCTCTCAATCAACCAATAGGTTGATGCTCTTGGTTACCCCATCCAGTAATTCCATCTCATTGAGAGTCCCAAAATTGTGAAATCTCTTCAATTTGGCCATTGAGATCAGATGAACAAACGTAATGATCTGATTCTTCCTGATCTTCATCAGTTTTTCACTTAAGCTCACCAGGAGAACTCAAATTTCTCCATGGCCTGGCATTATTATCCCAGGAGCCACCCAAGGCTCCACTCTGGACTTCTTTCAGGGTTTCCAACTTCCCTATACAACAGCTCAGGTATCTCCAATGTCAACCCTGTATCGACTATCATCTGTAATCCTGGCAGTATGGTCCTCTCATTCTTGATCCTCAGTGGAATTCCTCAGTTCTCTAGGATTTCTGCCGGCATTTCTCGTTGCTTCCTACCAACTGATTGGTACCAAATTGGGACAATGTCATCATTGTATATTATATTGATGAATTTGCTTCTCTGATTAAGCGGAGCTTCACCATCCTTCTGATATACCAATGATAACGTCTAACCCAATATAGTCAACGTATCATCCACAAAGTTACATTTAACTTCATACTTGCATAAAAACTCCATTCTTATTAGAATGTCATAGTTTTGGTTGGCCAAAACTATTGCTGGCGCAAGAAACACCAACAACCTGAATTGTATTGGCAATGCGCTATATGCTCCACAGGAGATGGTGGTGTTTGGCCCAGCTGTCCCATGTCTTCTTATATCCATGTCTGGTGAGATCTTCATCTTCTTTACCAGCTTGGTTAAGACAATATTGATGGGTGCTCCGCTGTTAACAATTGCCCTCACACGCACTCAATATACTTGTATGTCTATATTGTACACTCAGAGTATTGCAATATATTGTTTACTGAGTGAATAGCGGCGTTATCAGCCAAACCAAGGATTTGAATAATTTGCACCCATAAATCAGGAAACGATTCCTTTATTGCACTGAGGGGGATTGGTAGATTGGCCTCATCTAATCAGACTTCAGACAATTCTTCAGGATTTTTGGCAGTTTGAATCTTGTCCTCCAGTTGTCAGGCATACGGCCATGCAACTTCCTTGATTATCTCAGGGTCGATTCTCTATGCCCTGGCTCTGGTTACAGCATTTACATCCAAATTGACCACTTGATACAGCTGATCCTTTTCATTGTCTATGAACAGATCACTGATATCAATTTCCTCAATCATAATGTTGGGAGAAACAGGCTTCTCCGAAGCTCTAGACTGTTCATTGTCTAGGCTGAAGGGCCCTTTTCCTGATTTCTTGGTGGCAGCTGACTCTTTCGCCTGGACCACATTGATCTGATCCTTCGGCTTCTTATAATGCATGGCAAAATTTCCTTTCCCACCACATTGGTAGCAGACCTTTTCCTTCTTATTCAACCATCTGAATTCTTCAGGTTTATTTCCTGGCATGGTTTGGTTGGTCATCTCTTTTAACCTTCTTTTCCCTTCATGGGATTCAAATTGTGTACCAGTTTGGATTTGAAGCTTCTATTTGGGGCATCAAATGTTGCTCCTAAAATCTTCAAATTATCTATCATTTGCAAGGTAGCTATTTCTGTCGCAAACATGGAAGACATCATGTGATTCAAATTGCAATAGGGCCAAAGGGCCGCTTGTAAGGCAATTCTGGCATCAAAGCCATCTAGTAATTTCGCTCCAACCAGGATCTGCGACTCCTGGTAAAACTGATCCGCGAAGCTTGCTAGAGACTCATCTTTATGGAACTGGATTCCCATAAACTCCTGTTTGCACTTTGACATTTATGTCAGACTACCAAATTCTTTCATGATGGCCGCCTTTGCCTCCACATACAACCAGCTGTCCCCCTCTAGATGAGGTAACACTAAGTTCTGACAGTCAGTGTCTAGTCAATTCATGACCATCAACGCCTTTTGACGATCCCCATAGCCATACATGGTCATATCAAACAGTTGGAAAAATGCTGGGGTGTTAATTCAATGGAATGTTGGCAATTTCAGCGTTGCCTTAAATTCTTCCAAGTTATCTCTGGCCGATTCTATAGCTTCAGCCACTCAGCTCACTTGAGGAGTGACTTCGGGCATCATCTCCAAAATGGCAGCAAAAGCAGGTGGCATGTTCCTTGGTGTATTTGACTTCCCAAGTATTGTGCGAGGACTTCTTTCTTTGGCATCACTTGCTGTATCTGGCTCACAACTGCATTTGTGAGTTTTAAGTTCCTCCACCTGTTT
The DNA here is from genome assembly GCA_022478985.1 of Massospora cicadina. Lineage (NCBI taxonomy): Eukaryota > Fungi > Entomophthoromycota > Entomophthoromycetes > Entomophthorales > Entomophthoraceae > Massospora > Massospora cicadina. Next base: position 32,129 of record JAKSZP010005645.1, read on the forward strand.
GATCAGTCACTCTATATTTACACTGAATTTTCTCAAATGAACACAATCTGCTTCTCGCTCTGCTTTCAGATATAGACCTCTCAAATGAGGTCCCCTTATTTCTTATTCAACGAAGTTACTTTCCTAAGTAACTTGTTCCTGAAACTTGCAACATTAACTATCCCTTTCTCCACCTTGCTGGCTCGTTCTTCCAAGGCTACAAATTCCCAATGATCCGCTGAGTTTAGGGTATTCTGATTCATAATGGCTAACTCCATCCACAGTTTGCATAACTCATCTTTGTATAACATTCTTCTAAACTCTTTATCTCAAATACCCCTGTAGTGAGCACCAACTTTTTAAAAGTTTACTTATTTGGTTATTATTGGCAAACAACCCTAGTAATCTTTTTAGTGCACAGGTTTGGTTTCTTGTGCACTTTGTCCACTTTGTATAGTATATTAGATTATCAGTTGATAATAGTATGACGACTATTATCCATAGTTGAATATGAATTCTTATATCTCATCCCAACGCTTGGCCAGTATTCCTGATTAAATACTTGAGATTTCATGATCTATGGATTTGTTCCCTCATTCTTTCCAACCCAATATTCGCTGAGATTCCCTGGTGACAGTCTCTTTGGTCCAACACACAGTTGGCAGCAATCCCTGATTGTTTCTCCTTCTTCTCTAGATCCCACACAGATCTTTACTCTTTTCACTAAGAGTCTCCAAATTATTGTACACAGCAATAATATCCTTGAAAAGAATAGAACAATTAAAAGCGGATAATTGTTTACTACTTAAATTATATACCAGATGAAACAATATAGAACTTTTTTACTAAAGGCTGTTCTCATAAATACTGTTTTTATTATAAGTGAATCCTAGGGAATTTATAGTGGGGATTCAGTCATCTAGCCCTCAGTTGACACCTCTTTGATGAAATAGCAGCTGTTGCCATTGAATCATCCATCCTCATCTCTGCAGCGATGGTCTTCCCCATCCTGGCTAGGATTCGTAGTTGGACATCCTCAAGACCTAAACGGAAAGAGTCAGAAAACGTGTCCCTAACGTTTTCCTCTTGATCCAAGTGAAACAATCATATTTGGCTAGCGACCTGCTTAGGTAATGGGAATTATTACCCATTAAGGCAGATCACACACCAACTGATCGTTTTTCTAGTTGCAGGAGGCATCACTCGCCTTTCAACTTGCTATTCATTCCTAATCAGTCGGTGTTGAAACCTGAATGATCCCAATTGGTACACCTGATAGTTAATAACTATCAGATGCCCCTATTTCGTCAACAACTCTGCCTGACAAGATCTTAAGTGTGCATGCTGGATCAATCCCTGATGGATAAAACCAGGCGAATATCCCAAAATCCCCAAATGTAGTTCCTCCAAAACTTGGCCAACTTATTTCCAATTCACTTCGCCTTAGGAATTATCCCCTTACGATTCCTGGTAATCTAGCAGGCTTGGAATATGGGCAAAAATCACAACACCAAGTCTTTGGGCCAAAGACCAAATTGTCACCTTCCAGTGCAGAGGTTCATGGGGGGATGCCAGTATATACTACAAACCGCATAACTATACCACCAAGATCTCTTTTATAGTGGACATTGGGCTCCAAATTACCATTCTGCTGAGTTGGTTACTGGAAATTCGTTGAGATCCTAATCTGTCCATTCAAGAAACTCTTACCTGCCCTGGGGTGCTAAATCTGCCCTACTGGGGGCCTTAACTACTTTTATAGCCAAAATCACTGACCAACCTATGCAGATATCTTAAAATTACCTGTTGCATATGTTAGGACTCTACCCACCAACTAGGATGAATTCAGCTACTGATGTAGAACTTTGAATGACCTAAGGATTGACAAAAACCCTACAATAGCCCATATCAAAAATTAAAATATATAAAATCCTCTCCTCTGAGCAGCAGTGACAAGTGGGTACATTGATTAAGAGTACGCTGACATATATTTTCCACAGGCCAGAAAATTTTGGAATAATGATATATGTGCAGCGTAGGGTGCCTATACGAGATGCCCCTCAGATTCATGCTTAGAACTACCTGAAATAAAATTTAAAAATCCAAGAAAAGAAGAACTGAGGAAGCTCCTGGACGCTGAATTACTTATTATTACAAAGCCCTAGTCTCGCCATTGCTGCTTATACAAAAAAGTATGATGTACATTGGGTGGTACAGATTACCGCAAGATGGATGCCATTACACGAAAAGACAGGTATCAGCTACCCCAAATTGATGATTCTTTATGTCTCTTGGCTGGAACAAAATTTTTCTCCACAATGGATCTCACCAGCGAAATATTGGCAGATCAATCTTGCACTGGATGATAGGGAGAACTTCGCCTTTATATTTAGTGAAAGGTTATTCAAGCCTATTCAAATGACTCAAGGGTTATGTAACGCCCCAGCCACGATTCAATGGGCGATGGACTGCCCATTGGGAGACCTAAAGATGTCTTATGTATCGGTTTTTTAGGCAACATAACTGTATTCTCCTGCACTTTTGATCAACATCTCGCTTATCTAAAGGAATTGTCTGAACGTCTTTACTATGCCCATTTAAGTTGAGCCCACCAGATGCCACTTTTTTAAACTGTCATGGAATCCCTTGGGCATAAGGTTACCTGAGAAGGAATCTTATTGATACCTGAGAAAGTGGCTGTCATTAAAAATGGCTCATATAGTCAGCTTATGCGATATTCAGGTTCTCCTTGAAATGCTCTTTTATTACTGAAAATTTATTCCTCAATTCACCAAGAAGGCTAAACTGCTGACTTTTTTAATTTATAAAGAGTTTTCATTCTAATAAGAAAACTCAACAACAAGCTTTAACGTACTAAGAAAAGCTCTTGTGTCTGCTCCTATATTAGTACACCTTGAATTTGATGAAACCGTTTATCCTTTTTACTAATGTTAGCGACGTGGCTGTTGGTAACATCCTGCCTCATCTTGATGAAATATAAGTTGATTACCCTATAGCATATTTCATTAAGACCTTAACTTGAGCAGAAAGAATTTACAGAATAACTGAACGCAAGTGTCTAGCTGTCCTGTTGGCTATTAAACACTTTTATCTCTTCTTGTACAGGAAAAATTCAAACATGGTAACAGATCATGTCTACCTATGGTGGCTACAACAGATGAAGGATTCTAATTAATGACTGACCACTGGAAGCTTAAACTTCAGAGTTAAACTTTTTCAATTGTCCAACGCCCTGAAATGATAAACCAAAATGACAATGTATTGTCCCAGAAACCTGTACTGACGCTTTATGCTTCTATAGAGTATAAAATTTATGAACTTATTGCAAAACCTACTTTTCTCTCTCGTTGCAATCACTTTTGCAACCCATTCAATTCAAGTCTGAATCTAGTTTGATAATCTCATAGAGGATATTAGTCTGCGCCCATGTCAGGGAGCAGTTGGGCAAGTAAGGTAAGAGGAGCAGGTGGGAGGCCCGCGGCCTCAAATGTTTGAAAACGCCCCGGAGAAACTGGCGGAATAGAAATTTTTTTAAAAAACTGGCGGTCACTATTTCCCTAGAAATCCTCACTTGGCAAGCATGATGCAACCAGTACATCAATACGCCGCACTCCCAGCCACTTTTGTTGGTGGAATACGGAGTCCACATGTTTCTGGACATCCAACAAATGGCTTTATGGGAAAAATTTTATGGGGATGTGCACACTTTTTTCCTGACTGCGGTGTACGTTGCACCTCACTCCATGTCACGTGGTTGGCTGGACTTAGGTTTCAAAAACAAAGAGACAGCAGATGAGGCCGCTGCGGTGCGCATAATGATCAACCTCCCTGAAGGGCAATGGGTCATTGAAACAAAACGCACTAGATGGACAAAAACTCAACAAAATTTTCCTCACATTCAACTTTTTGCCTACTATGGTAAAACGTGACATTTTGGAGCAACACCTGAAAGATAGTATTGCTGTCTATGGCAAAATACAATCTTTCGAAATGCAATGCTTTATGCTGATGCCACACCTGTGCACCAGCAAAGCCATCGCAGTTCTGACCCCAATTGAGGAGATCATGAAGGACCTAACCCAGATCCCGCACTCCACTTTTATTAATATCAAAGGGCATACCACCCACCCTTTCCAGGTAACCGTGGACAGCGCGCCCCATCTGCACCCACTGTGACATGTTCAGCCATAAGGCACATGCATGCCCCACCAAGGAGGGCGTCGCATTCCAAGAGCACCCCTCAGCGGCCATGGCCAGCGGAGAGGCGCACTACAAACCAACCATAAGCACCAAAGAGGCTTTCCCATGGGGAGCACAAGGTTGCTACCTACTGGTAAAGCCTATTTCCCCGCAAGAGTAGAAGAAGGCCAAGCAGGCCCACAAGCCGCAGCCAAGGAAGTGGCCAAAGTACCACTGCTATCCCACACACCCAATGCCAGGAGGATATCGAAACCTTCACAGCAAAAGCAAAGTGGGAATCCATCACCCAATCAGATTGGAAAGTCCATGTCAATTGGGCCACTCAATCTGAGGATCCAATGGGGGACTTGATCTCACCCAATTATTGCACCTAAGCTCCAGTTGAAACTGACTTGGGGCCCATCCCAACTGAAAAAAATTTTTTGACCCACTCAATGGTGCACCAAACTCATCCGCACCGCAAAAAATTTGTCCGATGTTGGGGAAACAAAAGTGAAGGCAAAAGCCAACGCGAACCTTTCTGCTAAAGTTAACAAAACCACCAATAGTGTTGCTGCAAACACCCATGCTGCCATGAAGGCCTGTGGGGAGCTAGAGGAGGCTAGTGGGCGCGGGTACCCACCCCCTTGCACCTAAGGTGCAATGGGGAAACCTTCACTTTAGGGACGTTGAATATCGCTGGACTCAAGACCTCACCATCCCAGGCTAGGAAACTGAGTTTTTACAACAAAATTTACCCATGGATATCCTGGCCATCCAGGAGTCCCACTGTCCACAAGGTTCCGAGGAGGCTTGGAAAACAATGCTCCTCCCATCCCTATCCTTTTGGTCAGAGCACTGTGGGGTGCTAATTCAGAAAAATAATTTTTTTAAATTTTTATTGTCAGAAACCTTCCTCAATGGCCGAGTCCTCATTGTCACTTTCTTGTGGGCTGACGTGGTACATGCTATTATCAACATCTATGCCCCAAATGATGCACGAGAACATTGGGAATTTTTCTCATTGGTCAAATCCCTTCCACTACACCCAGACCCTTTCGTAGTCAATGACATGAACTGTTGGCTAAACACTCCAACGGACTGGTAGCCTTCCTCCTCCCACGCCCCCCAGGGCCACGTTGAACTTTGTGTTCTAAAGACCACCCTTGGGTTAATGGAGGCGCTGCTGCAGCAAGCCCCGCTGCTCGAGAACATGATGCGCCCCCACATCCACAATGGCCAACTAAGGTCCATGTTCCGCATTGACCTTATCCTTATGCCAGCAAAATTTTAACCTCACATATCCCACTTTAAAACAACAAAAATGGAATTCTCTGACCATCGACTGGTCTCAATAACCTACCACCTACCTGTCACAGATGCTAAGGCCCCACATTGGTGCAAAATCTGCCCCCCCGAGCTTGCATTGCCAGGATTTTCCACATGGGTGGAATCAGCAACTTTGGCAAAAGAGTTTGTTGCACCATTTTGTGTGGACCCCATTTCCACATGGGCAACTTTCAAAGAAGATACCATCTGCCACTCTCACCACCTCTCCTCCAGATACTCATGAGCCACATCAGCTGTCATTTCGCGCACTCTGGCAGAGTTGGCACACCTGGAGTCCAACATCCCGGCTACAGGATACAGCTCTGCATGGGGCCAGAAGTGGGCGGAAGCAGCCGCCCACCTCAACGCGCTTGAAAGGCAACACAAACATCAGGTTTGTGTTCAGTACAGAGCCAAATGCATCACAAAAGGCAACAAGTGCACCGCATAACTTTTAAAAAAAATTTATACCACACCAGAGCATGGCCTGCACACAGGTGCAATGATCGGATGATTCCATTGCGGATATGCCAGCCAAAGTGGCAATCAAAACACAAAAGTATTACTCCAAGTTGTACTGATCTGATCCAATTCAGCTGGCTGAAGTGGTGGAATTTCTCGAATGAGTCCACATCTGCACCATTTTCCAATACAAAGAAATAATGAATATGATTACTCCAAACAAATTATGGACAGCCATTCATGGTGCACCAAACTGAAAATGCCCAGGCCCGGATGGCATTCCATATGAATTCTACAAAAAGTACTTCAAATATATATCCCTGCTACTGCTGGCCTCACTTAACCAGAGCCTTTTGGAAACGCTCCTCCTGCCAGGAGGACAAGAGGCCTTCACCATCACACTCTTTAAGAAAGGGATAAGCTAGACTTAGCCAACTGGCACCCCATTTCTATAACTAACACGGATACAAAAATTCTAACAAAAATCATGGCTAAGCATTTAGGGATGGTAGCATCTGCCATCATCTCCCCAGAACAATTCAGTTTCATACCCGGAAGGTTGATTTGGGACAACGTGCACTCTGCGGCCAACGCGTGCCAGTCCACAGCCTCTGGGGCACTTGCATTCTTGGACCAACAGAAGGCCTATGATAGAGTAAACTGGGAATACCTCAGGGCCTGCCTCCATCAATTCCGCTTACCCCCTCGCTTCATCAACTGGGTGATGCTGCTCACGGAATCTGCAACAATGGCAATATGTGGCCCTGGCTTCCTAACGGAAGTAGTCCGCCCTCAAAGGGGCTTGCAACAAGGGGACCCCCTCAGCCCACTCTTATACAACTTCAGCCTTGACCCACTACTTTGAAACGTGAATGCCCAACTCACCGGGGTCCATGTGCCAGGCCAAGCCCCAGTCAAGATGATGGCGTTTGCAGATGACTGTGTGGTTGGGGTGTCTAATATTAAAGATGCATGCGCACTTGAAGCTCTCATCCAGGAGTATTCCCAGGTAAGTAACGCTGCACTGAACGCCTCCAAAACTGAAATCATCCTCCTTGGGTGGTATCATAACTGCTGGGCCCCTGCAACCAGCGCCCAGCCTGGCCCATCTGCTCACACACGCGCTCGCCCTCCCAGCTCACCCCACACCGCCCCACTGGTGCTCCCCTTTGTGCCACGCCCTACCATAGGGCCAGTCCACCATCTGGGCGTGTGGGTGGAGGCAGGCGGATATGCATCAGCAGTAATGGAGAGTCATATTCTAGACAACGTGACAAAGCGCATCGCCTCCCTCAGAGCCCACCCTACTTCCCTTACTGGCAGGGTTGTTTTAGCCAACTCTATGCTCCTCTCCAAAGTCTGGTTTGGAGCCCATGCCATCCCCTTCTCCCCAAGCTTCTTCAAATCCTTGCATGCCCTGCTGCAAGGATGGCTATGGTCAGGCCGCCCTCCACCAGTACGGTTAGAGGTCATGTTTGGCCCCCATCAGCATGGTGGCATGGGCCTGCTTAACTTCAGAGCCCATGCGGCCAAGATCTTGGGTATCTGGATTGCGGCCATCACTGCCCCTACACTCCCCTCCCAACACTGGTCCCGCGCGTCCTGCTCCAACTTCTCCCGAGCCTTGGGACTCAACAATCCATTGAACCCCCACTCCCTGATGAAATACCTGGCTTCACACCCATTGGCCACAGGTCCTCACGGTACTAAAACCCACTACAAACGAATCCTCCTCTTCATGCGGATTGCTGAGTGGAGAATTCATATTAGCAGACATACAACCTGAAGGGGCCGCCCCTCACCTCAGTTCACACAAGAGGTACAGGGGCTACCCATCCATGAAGGCGTGATCCCCACACGGCCCCATGTCCTATCCAGGGTGGACTACCTGGACATGATGGACATCCCTTACTCCATTGAGACCCAAAAAACTATCTGGAGATACGCACACCATCCTCTGTTGCAGCCTCAAATCCGTTCCCATGTGTGGCGCTGCCTAAGGCGGGTGTACCATACAGCTGAGCGCTCTAACGCTTTACACTCATCTTGCGTCGTGTGTGGCCAGTATGGAACGCTGTTCCACCTCCTGGAGAAGTGTCCTACCTCTAAAGTGATATGGCGCGAAGTTCAACGTCTGCTGGGCCAGGATCAAACACATCCCTTCAGTCTGTCAAGAGACATGTTTGCCCTATCAATGGCCTCCCCCTCCCACCCTCCCTCCGTCCTCTGGTAGTTGCAATCGCCATGTGGACTATCCACACGATTGTCTTGGACGCCATCGCAGGCTCCACCCCCACCCTCCCAGAAGCAGTCCACAGATTCTGGTCTCACTTGGTGGACCACTTTCAAGCGTGGATGTTTGGATACCACCCACCACGCCACCAACAGCTGGTCTCCTCATGGTTCCCAGTTTGGTTCATCAAATCAGACCCCTTCCTTCAAACGTGTTCAATTGTGGCTACGGCCCCTTCACACGTTCCCTCCCCCTCCCCATAAGTGGCTTTCCCGCTTGGCAACAAGAGATAGCATCGCTTCTCTGGGGTGCCTTCCCTGTTACTACATTTTGTCTCTTTTGGGTCAAATTTGGAAGTGTCCATCCCATGGTCGGCCTTCCCCACAATAAATAAACTTATTGCAAAACCTGAGGAATGGAATTAAGAGCCTCTGGCGGTCTAACAGAAATTGAAGAAAATGGCTGCGCAGACATGGGTGGAATATTGATTGTTGTATAAAAAGATTGGTACCTCTTGGCTGTTGTATGTCCAACTCTAAGAAAGAATAAAATCTGTTCTGAGGCCCAAATAATTTTAGGTCACAGTGCTGTAAAGGAAACCCACCAATGGTTGCAATAGCATTTCTATTAGGATGGGATGATTGATTAAATTTAAGATGTTATTGATTTTTGCCTCATGTGTGATTTCCAGAAGCCTCCCAATCCGCTGTATTAACTCCAGGTTGCGAGTCCTACTGCCCCAATTGTTACTGTCAGTATTGATTTTATTAACCCTTGCCTATGGCAATATACGGTCATCAAATTACTATTCTACCAGTTGCTCGCTTTTCAAAATGTCAAGGCCTTTTCTGTTGCCTCGCTCACTTCTAAAGTGACTGCATCCTTTTTACTTAAACAGTTCTTTACCCACCACGGCAGTCTAAAGGGCTTTCCTATCCAATATGGCACCAACTTCATTTCCAAGTGATCTCTGATCTTAATTCTCTGATGGTAAAATATAACTTTTCATTTTTTCATACCATCCCATTACCAAAGGAGCTGTGGAGCAAGTAAATGGAACGCTAATTGCCATCCTTTGCAAGATGTCTCAATCTGACCCTTCATGATGAATTGATTACCTTCCAGTGGCTTTATTAATGTACCACTTTAGTTACCATCAAATTATCCATATGTTTTTGAGCCATTTATTGGCGAAAGCTGATTTGACCCCTCAAGTGCACAGCCCATATTGGTAACCTCCACATCAGAGTTCACCAAACTAGCTATGCAAAGACTGGCAGATGAATTGCTTAGACTATAAGCTTTAGCTGCTAAGTCCATGGGGACTATATGAAAGCGTGAAGCTGATCAACCAATGCCTGAAACTGGTTTTCCCGAGTTCCAGTTAGGAGACCTCATCTTGTTCTACCAGTACCAGCCCAGAGGACGGATCCACAAATTGATCTTCTATGGTCAGGCCCTTATTGATTCATTTATCGTTGAGAACCAGAATATCAATTGCCTTTGTCAAATTGGGCTCCATCATGAATTGAGTTCATGACAGATTTCTCCAAAGTTATATCCCTCCTCAGTAAGATCTTAAGGGGGCATTGTCAGGAATAATGAGATTCATGCTGAGGAGGGTGAGATTCTTATGCAAAATAATTCTTTACATGAACCATGGGGTTCCACTGCTTTAAAACCTAAAGAAATAAATATAAAAAAGATCTCCTAAATGAGCAATTAAAATCCTGAAACCTAATCTAAATCTGCTGATTCATTGAAAAAATGCTGATTCATCTAAACAAAAAGATCTTGCCATTTGAAGATCTCCTGAATCTGCCGCCTTAATCAATAAGGACCACGTATGCCATAAACCGTTGCTGCCCACCACAATGATTAGGTAATATCCTTACCTGACTTGATCCTGATTTTTACAAAAGCCTATCCTACTTAATCCTGAACTTCCCTCAAACCTTTTGTTATTTCCTTTTTTAGTCAATAAAAGCACCTTCAGTTTTGCTTAGTTATTTAGCTGGAGATTTTTTGACTGTTATAAAACAGAGATCCTTGCCTTTTCACATGAACAGAGATTTGCCTTAACGATGCAAAACACGCTGAGAGATTTCCCTAGGGTTGAAGAGAATCCTAGGAGCTTCTGCTGGAAAGCCTACAACTAATAACTGTATAGACTTCAAATTAACTGCCCTTTGATTTCAACAAAAATCAAAACCATCCATATCAATTATCACTCAAGTAATTATCATAAAGGAGCTCAAACTAATTGGAAATTATAGATTACTTGTTTTTAGAGTTAATATCCAAAATTAAATTTTTTGTCCTTGTGTCTATAAATTACACTATCAAATTATTGCTGACTATTTTTAATTACCTTAATCAGTATATGAGGATCCTGGTATCTGATCTATTAAATGTCTATTACAGCTTCAAGATTTGCTTAGGATTTGCACAATACTGGTGAGCAGCTTACTTCAAAAAAAGTCAAACATGTCTATATATCAAATTAAGCATAAAAAGTGACATCATTTGCATTTTAAATATATTACAATAAGGTGACTAATTCAAATACTGCTAGATTTTAATATGTTGTAGTATTTATAAAGATACTCTGCATTGATTGAAATTTGATGATTTATGTTAAGAATTGTATCTTACATGTGCACTAGGATTAAATAATTATAAAATAAAACAAAATATATAACTATTACGTTGACTGCTTTAGAACCATCTCAGCATAAAAAGTCAAAAGTTATAGAATGTAATTACAGATGCCATCAGCAACTATATAGAGATGTGCATATTTTTATGTTTAAGATAAGCCCTAGAAGGTAGTTTAATTTGCTACCAACCCACCGCTTAGCTTAAAACTGCATTTATTGCCATTTTGGACCCTTTACCAAAATCATCTAGAACAAAGGAACTGTGATAGTTCTAACAAAGCCAGTGTAGTATATGCTTCTTTAGTAAAGCTTTAGACCTTCATTATGATTGTCTAGAAGTAATGTTCACTTCTTAAAATCGTTTTGTCCTTAAAAGCAGTTATTTGACTTTTAGAAGAAAGTTTCTAAAGTTTTAAAAAATATCTGTTAAGTAGAATAAGCCAATATATGTCACTTTTTTATCCCTATAAAACAAAAGCTTTGATAGGGTAAATGAAGTTACCTGTGAGATTTTATAAGATTTTCACTAACTTTACATCTAAGAAGGACTCATTGTTTTTATAGAAAAAGGTTGTATATGTCACCACTGAGCCATTATATTGGCACCTACTTTAGGCAAAAAATGTGCTATATCATCTTTTTTGACTTATAATTGATTCCAGTAATAAAAAGCTACCATTTGGAAACTAGTAACTAAGGTTGACAATATAAATTTTCTAGCAAAAAAATAGTATTTCTTTATATAAATTAAAAACAGCTTAGCAGCAAGTTTAAAAGATGTCAATTATGCTCATAATCACTTTTGTTCTAAGTTGTAGTGATGTCTTATTCTAAAATGCTTGTAAGTGCATTTAAAAAGCTCAAAGAAGCCTGATAGTATAAGACACTTTAATAAGCGTGCGGAGTAGCTCAATTTAGATCAACAGAAGTGTAATATCATATGAGCGCTCAAAATCCTTATGCCTATAATACAATGGGATGTCAATGTAAGGATTGCTACTCAATTGGATAAAAAAATAAAAAAAGATACATAAAAAATAACTCTTACTAAGATGGCAGATTTGCACTGCATTATCTAGTCTCAAGATCATTGTTGCAACTGCTAATACCCTATTATCTTCAACACTGAATCTTCAAATGTCAATATCTTCTTGCTAAGAATTTTTAAATTAGCATTGAAATTGAATTAATGTCAGGAACAATTATCTACTCGGTTTGAACTTGAGCCACCTATACAATCGCCATCATGGCGTTAGGTATCCAGTAACAATCTTAATTGTGTATGTTTCACCTGTTTCAACTTGGCCATATCATATAAATAATTTTGAGATCAATTTGAGACATTTTGGACATTACAAACAAGACATTAACACAACATCTCGCCCACTTCTTAGAAGTTCTTAAGGTCAAGTGAGTTATCTGTGTCAAATTGTTATAATAGCAACATAGTAACTTACCATCATGTTAGCATAAACTATCTGCACCTCACCATTATGGCAGCATAATATTATCTTTTTTCATCTTAGAGGGGTCAGCACTTTTAGATCTCTATTTAATAAAGTGAATTATCTTACCATCACAGCGACAGAGAGTATTTTAAGGCTAGCTAACTGTCAGTATGGACTTATTGTATGGGTCAACCGTTTTCCAACAACACTTTACTCAACTACAATCAAGAACACATTTAAACCTGAAATTTACCTTAGGTCTCTTCTTAAAAGAGGTAACATTATAACTACCACCCAAAATAATTTATTTTAACTGTATATATAACATCATAAGTTATTAGAGGGCAATGTTTAGGACTTTATGGGTACAAATACATTTGACCAGATACAGACTCTAGTATTTTTAGTAAACTCCAAATAACAAGTTGATATAATACTGTATTCAATTTATAAGGTTTGAATTTAATGATAGAAGGATATTAGATCCTAATTTTATCCTGATCCGACCAATTTGAGATTTGAAGAGACTTAATTAAAGTATATTCTAAACATATATATATGATATTAAACTAAATGTATAGATTCCTCTGATTGATGCAATGCTGATGACACTCATTCTACCCGTAATCATTTTAATCACTAAAGTTTTGCTATAGACCTAAGAGCCTTTGAGACAAACACATAATAATAGAATAGTTTTAGATTTAAAAAATAAAATGGGTACTTTAAGATCAGATATAAAATCACAAAGTCTAAGCTATAGCAACTACTATAAAGTTTATTAAGCTTTGATATAGCTTTCTTCTTTGTAATTTATTCTTGATAGTAAATTGGTGCTGATAACGCCATAGTAGATTAAAAAACAAGAATCTTGTACTTCAATTTAGGCTTTATTTCACATAAAGCGAATAACCACCAATTTTAGTCAGCTTATAAGCAGCAAGCTAGTTTTGATCTACTCACTTCTATAGATATCTATGAAAGGTTTCATATAACAATAAAACTTAATACTAAGGGACAGTTTTAGAGATTTAGTAATCTGCACAGTATATACTCTCAAATAACAGTACATAACTTCAATACTACCAATTCATGGAAAACTAGTATAATACTACCCTAACATAACAAAGGGTGCTGGTAAGATAAGGTAAAAGTTTGCTATGAAGGTACCTAAAGTATGTTGAATGATAAACAGGTGATTTTGTAGCAACGTCAGCGATAAGCTTAATTTGAGCAATTAGTAGTCTTTCAATTATATGTATTAACTAAAGCAACTCACCATAATCAGATAGATAATATTTATACTTAATAAGAAAGGTCACATACTTAGGGGAATATAATAGTTTAAAAACGGCATGTTAATAGTATAAAAATCCTTTTTGCATAAATTATCATTTTATTTGTTACTCTGTAATTTTAATAAAGTATATACATTTTTTGACTATAACTTAAGTAAAGTTTATAGTTTTTTAGAATGACATTATGGAGCTACGTGGTTTATATATAACGTTACAGAAAGATTAAATTTTTGCGTTTAGAATCATTACATGTAAATGTAACATCTAGCATCTCATGGATCTTTACAACATACTAAAAATCAGCCAAAATAATGGAAAATAACCTCAATATATGGGCTTTAATAGTTGGTAAGCGCTAACTCAAGCCAAGTTTTATAAAAAAAAATACCCTGCCTCTGACGCAAGGTTTGAGAACCACATTCTGGGACTCTGGAAACACTTGATATGGTTTGGGCATCTGTTCATTGGGACAAGGTGCAGCGAGTGATAGCGCTAATATGGCCTTTGTTCAACTAACAGGCAGACAATGTGAACTTAAGTATCAATATCTTGGTATATGATTTCTGAAGGATGAGATGCAAAAGAGCCACCCTCATTAACCTTATCTATATCACATTTCTCTGCTGTCAGGAAGAACCCAGAAGATAGCCTCTATATAAGGGGACCTTCATTCCTGGTGGTCTCAGGTCAAACCAATGCAACCATTAATGATCATAAACAATGTGCCTCCATTGCGAGGGCATCTTTTCAGTCCTGGACCAAGTGCCATCTTAATAATTATATCTAGGTCTTCCACCCACTCCCAAACACATGCAAACACAAAACCATATATAACTTTTGTAAATTGGTATAAACTCTCCATCATGTGGGCCATTTTTATCACAAGACGGGCTTTATTTAGAAGGGGGAACTGTGGTAAAGTTCCATTATGAGGAGCCTTGTTCTTAACCAATACTAAATCTTAGTTTTGACTCAGTAATTATCTTTAATATTATGCGTTGCAATTGGTTTGACAGCCATCAGCTTCTATAATATTTGATAATTTTATTTTAACTAATAATTAGATGCAAGACTTGATTGATTATTGAGTACTCTAGCACGCAACCCCAACTTCTCAGGGAGTTGTCAAAGTTGTATTATGTTTACTTTAGGTGATCTTGCCTTGACACCTTAGTTTTATATCATTACAGCAGATCAAACTATTAGCCCCACTAGTGCAATTTGCTGTTTTTGATTTAATAATCGCCTTGGCTCATGGCCAGGAGTTCATACCCCTACAATATATTTATAATTTGTAAATTCTATCTTATTCCCATGCTGGCGTAAAACATTAGGTATGAGGATTCCTATTTTTTATGGTTCTCCACCAATAGATTTCAATTGGTTGATCAAGACTACATTGGAAAACCCCTAGCCCTAGTAATTCTCTCTTAGCATAATTTAGATAATTTCTTCTCTAGTCTACCAATTTGAGTACTTAAAAAACATAAAATGCACCAATAAGAACTCCAGTGAAAGGGGCATATCCAATTGGTTTCAGTATTAGGTCATCTTTTTTCTGATTGGTTTAGACCTAGCTCAAAGAAAGGATATTTAGAGCGAGCTTAAGAGCCCTTGGCAGTAGTAAATAATACATTGTGCTCTTATTAGTTTTGATATAAAAATTCCCCTTAGCAAAATTTTTTTGCAAGTTTTCTAAGTTTACTGGCATCTAACAGTACCCTATAATTTTGAAAAGATTGATCTGTTCACCCAGAATTTGACGCCTAAGCTCAAATTTCGCCAAAATTCGTGAAAGCCTTATATACTGGAGACTCATCCACCTGCTGATTGATGGTTGGGAAACCTAAAACTATAAAAGTTGAGATATAGCTTATCAAATTTTATCAAAAAAGTCAATTTGGTAGTTAATCCTTCGCAGATCAATTGAGATTGTGACTGTTGAAGTAGCATATTAATAAGGTATTAATCTTAGGAATACAAGTATTATCAATAGACTGTCACAATGAACATATCTCAAGAATATTTGTTTGGCATATTTTATACATGCACTAAAGTGCTAGCATGTAATCAAATTCTTAAAGGTTATCATATAACTTATTATAATAGTTCTTATAATTGAACTCTTTTAGAGAGTCTCAAGGGCTTGGGTTTATTGGAGATGTCCAGAGTTTGAATGGCTTTCAGGTGGTAGGTGGCAATTGACCTTTATTAATTATATTGGGTCCTTTTAATAATGGATGGATTAAAAGGTTATAGAGTTATAATCTTTTACTTAAAGCTTTAATCAAGTTTAATTGAAACTTTCTGGATGTTTTTTGCGGTTGAATTTAAGTGCTATAGTAATCTAAAAAATTTTACAACTAGATGTTGACATAATATGTACAAGGAATTGAATTACTCTATATAATAATTGTAGCGCAAAATTTTAAATTATACTATTAGTATAACTCTAGATCAATGTGGAAAATGACGTGGAAGCAAATTTTTAAATAAGAAATCTTCTTCTTTGATCCAGGATATTTAATAAATGGGTATATTTTCTCCTACTATAACCATGTGTTCTGATCTTTAATATTAAAAGAACAATAATATATCACCCTGTAACCTGATTATAAATAGCTTTGTTAAGAGAAGTTGTAGTTTTTAAAAGTTAGTAAGCCCTTAATTAATTACCATGGTGGTAATAGTTGGTAGACGGATAAACGATGTTAATATAAGTATACTTAAAAGTTAAAAGAATTCTTTCCACTTTAGCATCTTGTGAAGAGGCTAAGATGAGATCAAAGTAACTCTTGTATGTCAAGAATATATATTAAAAGTTTATGTAATCTTAGTATGGTGATTCCCCTCATTAGGTTAAAACTACCTGTCATGGTCTGATGACATTATGAGGGGACCAACTCTAAAGATAAAGCTAGTCACTAGGAGGCTAAAAGGGTGAGATTAGCAGGCCTTCCTGACCTCAAACATACCATAAACCAGCGCTGGGTTTAGTCCAGATATGCCCAGGTCAGTCTAGGGGATTTTTGCGATGCTCAGCCCTGTGCAATGGCAAGGGCGTTAAAACAAACTAGCTATATCCTTAACAACAACGGTTCAATTCAGTTGCTCAGCAGATGGGATTTTGAAACCCATTTGATTTTTGAATTTTGAGATTGGGTCATCTATGCCTATAATTAATTAATCAAGTCAGGCAATCTTGAGCTACAGCACCCAGACTGATGGAAATCTGCACTTATTGGTGACTTAGGCTTGGTACCACTTCCACTGATGGACAATTCCCCCTCCATTATTTTAATTATGTTTCTAAAGACTGACCTTCCTCTTTGGTCAACTTCCTTTTAAAATTTCCCCAGTTGTTTACTTTTTTTAAATTTATCATTATTTGGGTGATTCTGTGCGTGGATCTTCTCATGGAGATCTTTAACAACGTTGGCCATTATATTTTCTCAAAATTACTAAAAGATCAAGTGCACCGTTGGGCCCCTTTGGTCCCCTCCAGACTATAACACCAAAACCCCCCAGCACAAATCTTTGCTTGGTTATGGGTTTTCCCGTGGGTTCCATCCAAGTATTACTGCTTACTTGTTATCAATACTCTATACTGCGTTATCCAACCCTTGCACTAGGTTGTTTTTGCTCTGGCATCCTTTTTTGGTGCCCTGTTTACCATTTCTTAATGACTAGTTCCCTGGCAGTATGTCTGTTCATCTCACACCACCTTGCTGGGAACAAGAGTTACAGACACTCTCCTTACATTAGTCAACCAACCACTTTAGTTTGTGTGCATGAATATTATCCATGTGGGGATTTTGTTATGTGTAAATTGGGTGTGCTGGCCGTTTGTCATGGCCACTATGGTGCTCACCACAGTTTTCTCGTTTAATTATTGTTTTGGTGTTTTTTAGCATTATTCTTACAACTACCAACTGTAAATTTCCCACCCTTCCTGCTTATACTTAGTGGACTCAGACATTTTGTGATCCTTTTGTTGCAATTCTCTGACTTTCCCTCAAATTTATTCTGAAATTCAACAGGCTCTTGCTTCCCTCACGCTGAAAGCTTCTTTTGATAATAACAAATTGTCTGGTTCTCACCCACCATTGCAGAAGGGTGGATTTGCAATATGAACTATCTCCAGAGGCCACATTGGGTTTTTGTGGTGTTTTGCACACAGCCACTTTTGTGGAAATCAGTGGAGGGTTTAGAGCGTGTCCTGGAGCATCATTGTCATGATGTGTCATCTATTAAAACCCTCTACAAGAACTTCTCTCTGCAACAAGCTGGCCGCCTAATAAAATTATATATATAAATGATTTTTTGTGAATGAGCACAGGCCCTACCTTTGTCCAACGTTGTTAAAGCGTCATTTTACATTCCACCTTAGACCTCCCCGCAATAAACTCCCTGATTTGGCAATCGCCCCCTCCCAACTTTGACCAACTGATTGAATCTTTCTGATGCAGTTTCCCTGCCCCAACCCAGAAGGGTCCAGGTAAGTTGGCCGTCATTGTTTCACCAGGAGTGGCCCCTATAAATATGGGTCCCTAAAATCTCACGTGCTCCCCTTAAAAAAGAGAATCTTATCATTCTAATCCATTGAGTTCTGCCAAATTTGAAGGTGAATAGGGGTCTAGCTTTAAGTTTAAATTAAATGTTCCAGACAATTCCACTGCAATGATGTCACCTGCGGCAGCCCCTTTAAATATAGTAATCACAACTAGTATTTTTCCCATGAACAGAAGTGCTCTTCACCAATTATGAACCAATTGTGCATAATTTGAGGGTTCAGGAATCTAGCCCTAAATCTAACAAAAAGCGATTCAACTAAAACGTAGTTTCTTTGCACCACGTTTCTGTGGTGCAGGCTAAAGCATCGTTGAACAGCTTAGTGATGACGGCCCTAGAAAACAAAGCACACCTGGATATTGGAGCAGGTATGGGGTGGTGACGCCCAAAAACGCATTTTATAATGCAAATGATATAGAAAAATTAGTCAATAATTAGTTCTTGCAGCTCTGATGAGGGCTCTATTTCAGTATATCAAATTTCACTTGAGAACCCTCACTTGACCCCTGCCATGACCTGCAGAACACAGGGGGTGGAAAAGGAGCTTCTTCAAAAATATAAAGATGTTTATGCCATTGCTGAAGATATGGTGGGATATGTGACCTCAGTATTAAGAGTGGCCAAATATCCCTCTCCATTCTATGATGCGGAACCTACCCTGGAGGCATGCTTATGCCTGAAGAAAACTTTTATGGTGAAGTGTTGGTGTTGTCTGCTATTAATAACGACCATTTTGGACTTTTATTGTTGACTGCTACCCTTTTATCCCCTTTAGGGAAAATCATCACAACTATTTTGGTGAATACAGGAGCCTCTGAGAATTTTATTGACCAAGACCTCGCCAACTATCTTAAGCTGAGTTACTTTACCAGTGATATGGTTAGGGAAGAGGCAACCCAAGTATTGGAATTTTGATAGAAATTGCGATATTCAGGTGCTACAATGGCTATGAAATTATTAGTTTTGTGGCTCTAGAAAAGATAGAAACAGGGCAACGAAGTTATTAGTTTCATCTCAATTATAACTTTTAATTGAAATATAGTACTCTATTATGAATTGACCAAAATCGCTCTACGTGAGACAAAAATAGTGGTACTTTATTAGTTAGAAATGAGGGACATTTATAGGGGTAGATTTAGTAGTTCTTCGTGAGGATTTTCATGCTTCAACTGAGGTAAGATCTTTTCTAATAGATGATCAATATTGAAGATTACTATTATTATACTTGTGATGGTCAAATCTGATAAAGTTCTTACTAGATGAGATTGACCCTTTTGTGGAGGGCTTAGCCTCTTCAGATTTCTTAGCCTCATACTTCAGAGGAGGCTGATAACTCCAAAGGGTCAATCGTTAGTCTATCCAAGAATTGGATATCTCTGATGGGGATTTAATGATCTTATTAGACCAAGACACCGAATTTCAATCTTGATTATAATCAGTTATTGCAGTTGAATTCCCAACACCAAGGTATTCCCACACTGAAGATTCTGTTGTTAGTGGATTATCAAGTCATAAATAATATTTGGATGACCGCTTCCAAGCTATCAAAAACCTCTTGTACCCCATTATTTTGGGTGTAGAGTGGTGGCGAAAGTTTGATGTCAGAACCAATTTGAAAGACAACACCTTGTCCTTAACTTTAAAGGATGGTCATATATTAGTTGTCCCTTTGTCTGAGGCTAATTATCAGGGTGACTGCACCGCTGGCCCAATATCCACACACTTAGTCTTGCTCCGTTGCTGAAGCACTCACTGGAGGTACCCTTATCTTCCTGTTTGGAGGGGTTGGAATCTTCAATTGATGTGGCTTCAGCCAATGTACTACTAGTTCATTTAGAGTTTAATTGCAAGTTTAAGCTCACCTTTGATCTGGTGTGTATATCTTCCCCAATCTACCCTTTGACTGTACGGGAGGAAGCGGAGTTATATATCTGGGCTAAGGAGCAGTTAGCCAAAGGCGCGATTTTTCAGCGTGCTTCCCCAGTATGCTCCCCACTTCTCTTTGTGATGAAAGCTAATGGTATTTTATGACCATGCGTAGATTATAGGAACCAAAACAATGTCACTGTACCATATTTACACCCCATACCATTGGACTCTCAGATTGCTTGCTATGTGGAGAAGGCAAAAGTTTTCTATAAACTGGACTGCTTAAATGTGTTAAATCATATCTGGATTAAGAAGGATCTGGAGTGGCTCACTGCACTCCAAACACAAAAAGAATCTTCCGGTTTGGTTATGCTCTTTGGGCTTAAAAATGCACCTGCTATCTTCCAACATCATATAGATGCGGCCTTGAGGGACTTTCTGGGTGTGTGAGCAGTGGCCTATATGGATGATATTCTGATTTTTTCCCTAATCATAAGTCCAATTCAGTACACCTTTGGCAAGTGGTGGAGAGGTTAAAGGCAGCCAATTTTACGCTGAAAATAAGTATATTGAATCTTCAAGTCCCATTTCACCTTCCTGTGCAACATTGTGTTTGACTGATGACACATGACAACTACAGACAAGAAGGCTATTAGTGAGTGGCCCACCCCAACTTCAGTCAAGGAATTGAGGAGTTTTTGGGACGTATACTTTCCTTAAGAATTCACGCCCAATCTTTCTGAGGTGGCGGCGCCCCCTGTATAAGGCAAGTGGAGCTAAAGTGCTCCAGTGGTCCTCAGTTGAAGGATGCTTTCTAAGCAGTAAAGGGCACCCAGTTGCCCACGTCCATCCTTCACCATGTAGATCCAAAAAGGAGTTCATTGTGTCTACAGATGCCTCTAACTTTGCCATAGCGGCTGCCTTTTTATGGGTAGGCGAGGATGGAATAGAGCATCCAGCGGGATATTTTTCCAGGAAGATGTCTCTTCCTGAATTAAACTCCATTTATGATAAAGAGTTGTTAGCATTGGTTGAGGCGCTGATTTATTGGCGTCATCATTTGCTTGGCATATCCCAACCATTCCACGTGTGTACAGATCACTGTGTCTTATTGTACTACTGCGCACCTCATGTCTTGACCCATGGCAAACCCGCTTTCATGAGACCCTAACCCAATTTGTGTTCCTATATGAATTTATGAAGGGCAAGGAGAATGGTTTGGTGGATGTTTTGAGCCAAAACCCTTCACAAGCTCCTAATCCCAAGGATGTAGATGTACAAAACACCCAGTTGGTGATTCCACCGGGTAAGATTGTGTCCTAACATCCCTCTCCCATGACCTATGGGTCAGCGCTTGCTCCTCTGGAAAATGAAGAGGAATATAGAATGTTCAGAAAGGTGGTCCTTTCACAGCCCTTGTCAACAGAATATATTATGGTCCTCGCCAAGAGCGAGTTAAATCAGGAAGATATTGCTAGAGGGTACCATGTGAAGGTTGAGATGGTGTGGTTTCAGGAACGCTAATGGGTTCCCACCAGACCCCTTTTCCTGGAAACCATCCGGGACCATCATGACAGTATTACTGTTGGACATCCTGGGAAGGCGAAGACTCTAGATCTAATTCACCATACTTAAAATTGGAAGGGATTAGCCGCGCAGGTTGCCAGGTATTGTAAAGTGTGCCTGGTCTTTAACCAAATGAAACCGATTTGCCAGTCCCTTGTAAGGTTGTTGGTACCAGTTCAAAAGACTGAATGGCCTTGGTCTTCCTTATCAGTGGATTTTATTGTGGAATTGCTTGTATCTGATGGTTATGATGCCATCTTGGAAGTGGTAGACCGTTATATGAAGTTTGCTCACTTTATTCCATGAAGAACCACAGAAACCATGTCCAAGATGGCTAGGCTCTTCATCTCTCATTTTTTGCTCTTCACAGGGTCCCCCAAGAAATAATAAATGAATGTGGGCCCCAGTTTACCTCTGTCTTTTGGGAAGAATTGTGTAATACTCTTCAGATTTGCCCCTGCCGTTCAACTGCCTATCACTCCATTCAGACGGGCAGATTGAACAAGTGAACCAGTGCTTGGAACAGTTCCTCCGGTGTTACACTGTCACAGATCATCAGATTGGGCTTCTCACCTTCCTTTGGTTTAGTTTAGCTACAACAACATACAACATGCATCTATTGGTTGTTCCCCATCTTTTGCCAACAATGGGTTTAAACCCGCCTTCAACATGGAGATAGCTGTGGATCCAAGATTGAAGCGGTAGTGGATTTTGCTAAGACTATTAATAAAGTCCACCTGGGAGTTTTCACTAATTTAGAGGCGGCAATGCAAGTTTATAAAAAGAACGCCTATGGAAAGAGATGGATAGGTCCTGCGTACAAGGAAGTAGATCTAGTGATGCTTTATGCTCAAAACATCCCTATCAAGAAGTCATGAAAAAAGCTGGTGCCAAAGAGGATTTGGGCCTTACCGCATTGTCAGAAAGGTAGGCCACACCTTATACTAGTTGGATCTTCCCCCTTGGTTTGGACTTTTGCAGTCTTTCATGAAAGCAAGTCGACGTTGTTTGTGCCCCCCTCCAGAGATCCCAGAGGCTTATCTTATGGATGGGGCGCCAGAGTGGGAAGTGGAGGAGATTGTAACCTCCAAAAGAGTGAGAAGAAAGCTTGGATTACCTATTATCCTAAAAGAGATTCACCCTAGCAGAAAACATTTAGGTACCAGCACGCAACTGTGCCTATGCCCAATATCTAATAAATGTTTTTCACGAGCGTTTCCCCAAGGATGTAGGACCCAAATCACAGCAAACTGTTCCCGCCATGAAGCTGGCCCCGTCCCATAAGAACTTTTCCGTGGAAAAAGCCCCTGAGGGGTGGAGCCTCAAAATAATGCGAGGGTAATGTCATGGTCAGATGACATGATTAAGGAGACCAACTCTAAAGACAAAGCTAGTCACTAGGAGGCTAAAAAGGTGAAGTTAGCAGGCCTTCCTGACCTAAAACATACCCTAGACCAACGCTTGATTTAGGCCAGACACGCACAGGTCATTCTAGGGGATTTTTGCGATGCTCAGCCCTGTGCAATGGCAAGGGCGTTAAAGCAAACTAGCTATATCCTTAACAACAACGGTTCAATTCAGTTGCTCAGCAGATGGGGTTTTAAAACCCATTTGATTTTTGTAAATTTTGAGATTGGGTCAGCTATGCCTACAATAAATTAATCAAGTTTGAGCAATCTTTAGCTATATTACCTGGGCCAATGAAAGCATGCTTATTGGTGCACTTAGGCATAATACCACTTCCACCAATGGACAATTCCCCCCTAAATGTTTGATTATGTTTCCTCAAGACTAACCTTCCTCGTTGGCCAACTTCCTTTACTAAAATTTCACCAGTTGTTTACGCTTTTTAAATTTATTGTTATTTGGTTGAACCTGTGCATGGACCTTCTCGTGGAGGTCTTTAACATTATTGGCCGTTCTACTTTCTCAAAATTATCTAAAAAATCAAGTGAACCGTTGGGCCCCTTTAACCCTCCAAACTGAGGCACCCAAAAACCTAGCACAGATCTTCGCTTGGTTATGGGCTCCCCTCATGGGGTCCACCCAAGTGTTAAGCTTTCTTGTTATTAACTACTCTATACTGCGCTATCCAACCCTTGCACTAGGTTACTTTGGCTCTGGCATCCTTTGCGGTGCCCTGTTTCCATTTACCTAATGACTAGTTCCTGGTGGTATGGCTGTGCATCTTGCACCACCTCGCTGGGAACAGGAGAGTTACAAACACTCACTTTACACTACCTAGACTTATAAAAACGTTTATGAGATCTTATTTAATCTAGAACCATCTTTACTTCTTCTAAGAAAACAAACCTTATAAGCACAAAATATGTAATTATAAAAGATTTTATGTGGGATATAACATATTTATAATGAATAAATTGGGCGTAGACTAATTTCATGAAGAGGCTCTATTTACAAAGCACCAAGTGTTAAGAGTAAGGCTAGCTTATTATTTAAACTTTGGTTACCATGCTATACTACTGAAGGAGAGGGTCAACATTTAAAATCAGTGTGGCTTACGGTGATGCATTAGACCAATTATTTATCTATTATAATGAAACAGTAACATTTCTTTTTATAGATCCTACTGGTGGTTATGACTTTCTCATATGTGAAGTTTTTTATTAGTAGCTTTTATCAGTGTTATAATTGTGCTTATTATTCCTCACTCCTTATTTATAGTTTTTTAAACAGATATTCAGGAAAAAATGTTTATCTATGCACGTTACTATCATATACTACAGTTTTTTATTATTTTAATCTAAACATTGTGGTGTCAGAATTTCAGTATGCCCACATTATTATGCTTTATAGATTATATAATACCTGCTTTATCCACTGGGATAATTACCCTATTGGATGTGAGTTATCATAGGATATTATGACTATTGTTGGTTAATTAATAATGGGAATTACTAATCTAACGGGATTTTGTTTCTTCTCAATTACTGAAGCTCCAATGGGGAGGAACCTTGAAAAACCAAAAGATCCAATTATCAATTTAATTAGTAATAATTTTACTATTATATGAATTAATCAGAGTTTGTCACTGATTGATTAAGGATTTATTGAATTGCTGCTAATTATTGACAATGCTTTTAGTGGCAACTTGAGAGTTAACCAATTAGCTAACATGAAATGCGGTTATTGGGCAAAAGGCCATATTACCTAAGCAAGTTGCAAGCTTAGAAATGTAATCCACTAAGGTTGAGCAAAGGCATTAAACAAGTTTTTTTAATTTAACCCAGAAAGGTTTGCATTCTAATTGGCGGTGAAGTCCAACCATACTAATGAGAAAGAACATTGTTTGATGTGATTTAAGAGGGTTAATACATTGGCGATGGCTGCTGTTTCCTATTGGAACACCAACAGAAGAATGGGAGCCAGATTTCCCTAAATATTCCCTTGATATTTATTAAATAAAGCAGATATAAATTTGAAGACTTAAAATAAAATAGGTTGTTATTAGTTTAATATGATAACTATTGTTTGGTGACTTCCTTAACAAATAGAACTAATGAACTAGGATTTGATTTTTTAGATTACTAATGTTATGCTGTGGAAGATCCCCACTAAGATATGAGTTGGTTGATTATAAATTTAATCATTAATAGATATATCATTTTCCTCTCAATTTCATCTTTTTAAATTTCAAATTCGTCTTTTTAAATTTAAAAAGATGAATTTGATATGTAAAAAGATGAACATGATATGTATAAATATGAAATTGATATACAGGCGAAATTGAGAGAAAATGGTATATATATAACCTTGTATGATATAATCAGTATTTGTCATCAATCAATTCAGGGTTTATTGTAGTTTCTGGGCGTTGACAACGCAGTTGTTGACACAATTGGAGGGCTAACATTTTAGGCAATGTGACCTGCTGTTAATGGGTGAAAATTCAAAAATTAAGCAGGTTGCTAGCTTATGGGGTAGATAATCTGGGTTGAATGAGGGCATTGAGACATGCTACCTCCAAACCAAACCCATGACGGATTGTTATCTAGTCAGTGGTGGATACTGACTAGGTGGGTGGATGAGCAGATGCCTTATTTGTTGTTGAGCAATTAGGGAGGGTAAAATTTATAGGTGACAGCTGCTATTTCCAATTGAAGACAAAGAAAAGTTGAGCGGTGAATTCACCTCCATATATTTTCTTGGTTTTTATTAGATAAAACAGAGGTTTTAGGAGACATATATATAAGAATAGTTACTATTATCTTGTTTTCTGGCGCTCTCCATGGCTCCTGCATCAAGAGAGGAAGGGATAAGTTCCCTTGTAACCTCTGAGCTTACTGATAGTAGGTTAAGTTCTATTGAAGAGAAAGTGAAAAGTTCCCTTGGTCCAGACGTTGGCATCTCTATAGAATGAGTTGAGGAAATAGGAATTACTTGTTGTCTGGAAGAATTCAAGTCAACTGTAACCTCTGAACTTATTGATAATAGGTCAAGTTCTAGTGCAAGGATAATTCAAGTACTTTTTCAGTGGGTTTTTGGAAGGTTGTCAGATCTTATCCCAAGGAGAAACCTGAGCAGAAGAGATACCTTTGGTTATGGAAATCTCAGCTGGATACTAGTCTTCATACTAGTATTACCACTGACACATGTTATCAAATCACCATATCAACAGTAATTAATTTCACATATCAGAAGCTGTTTAGTAGTTTTGAAAGGTTACAATTGGTATGCACTACAGGAGGTAGTTGAGTAACACAAAGCTAAAAAATTTACATGAGGCAAGTTTTAATGGAACTTGAAAGTTAACGCTAAATATGGAACTTTTATTGTTTTATAGCATTTTTAAGCTATAGATTTTGATAATAAAAACGAAGAGACATATTTACCTTGTAGTAATATCAAATGAGCAAAATAGCCATATACTTTTTTAGTGACTGCATATCTAGCGTTAAAAGGAAGTATTATAGTAGAAACAACACTTAAGGTGGCCCTCAAGTCAGTCTCATACTAGTTAAACATTTTTAATTGTTTCTCACTTTTTGCAGCTTAGATAAAAATAGAACTGAGAAAATAAAATCTAACCGTATACTATAACAAGAGTTTAAAAAGGACCTTGAAAAGCATAAACTAAGTTAATAGATTGCCTAGTTTTACTATAAAAAACTTATGCACTTTCATCTCAGTGTTTTTAGATTGATTAGTAAAGTTACATTTAGAATAAGTTATATAATTGTAGGCTTAATCAATGATGTTATATATTCTCTCAAAAAAAGCATTCAATATAGCTTTAAGTTTGTATCTATAAAAAATTTATTATATGTTATTAGAGGGGGAAGCTTCAGGCACTTATTTTTATCTCTTATTGAATCCTCACTTCTCCTTTGATATATACAAGAATTTCTAACTAAAACAATATATCTTGTTAAACACTAAATTGAAATTACAAAAAAACTATAATATTGCTTCTATGCAATGTCAACCATAGTAGAAGATCTAACATAAAATTAAAATTATTACATGTCTCTGTTTAATTATATATAATCAACTTCATTTAATGGTTTTGTCTTACTATAAATAGACCATAGATAATCATGACATCAGATAAAATAAATAAAGGGGCTAAAAACTAGGTAGGGAGATTTAATCTCATAATTTCCCTGTGATGTCATCCTATGAAAAATTATATGTCTATATTGCAATCTGCAATCTTGTATTAGATAATATCAAAATCAATTTATATAACACACCCTCTAGTAAAGTAACACTTGAATTAAACTAAATTGCAATTTGGAAAGGCTCATGCTCTTGCTAAGATCATATAATGCCAAAAAATAAACTTAGTTATTTGACAGAAGCAAAATCACTTAGCCTAAAAAATAAGGTTTGATTTTGTGGGCTATATCTACAATAGGACATAAATTTGATAGGAGTTCAAAGTTGTGCTATTAAAGAATAAAGTTGTTAGGTTATTGAGTCTTTAGAGTTAGATAATAAGAGATATACTAGTCTTTAGTCTTATTTTAGAAGAAATTTCTACAAAATAAATAAATTAGTAGCCTTATAATAGTACTTTGGTTGCAAATTTTTTAGTTTATAACAAAGTATTAAAGCTACATAAGAGATATTCATATATATCTTAAAGAAAAAATATTAAGATCTAAAGCTAGTTTATAAAAACTAACTGTTACTAAATCATACTTAAATAGTTAGTCTTTCAGTACATAAAGGTGATTATCCTAGTGGTAAAAACCCACTATTTTAGATGTAAATGAGTTGTATATGGCATATGGCTAGACATGATGTAGTATATTTTTCCAGAGGTCAACCCACCTTGAAAACCTTTATTTTGCATTACTTTTTTATAAATATGTATAAGCAACCTAGAACAATGTAATAATTATGGTGAAGAATAGTTATTTTTTATTTGCCTGTAACCATATTTAGTCTAATTATGCATCCCAATGTTGGAAATTTTGATGGTCACATCATCCAGCTTTGAAATATGCTAAATTGGTTTACTATATAATCACTGCACCACTTGTGCTAAAAAAGGTCTACTATATAATCACCAACTACTGACTAAAGGGTTGCTTTTCAATTAAATAAATAGTTGATTAAATGTCAGGTTTTGAATCAAATGTTGATGCTGTCTATGTTTTATTGGGAGCATTCACCAATAATGTTTATATAAAGATTAGGTTTTATATTTAAAAAAATTATTCATTTGTATGTGAATTGATTGTGCTGTGATACCAATTAATCAGAGACATTTGTGTGAAATTAGTAAAGTATTTTTAATACCTGCCTTGTTGGTAGCTAATAAATTACCTACATGACACAACCTAAAGTCTAAATGTACAAATCATTATTACCCAATCATGGTCGCTAGCTTGTCCAAGCTAATTTGTTAGGGTTGGTTAAAACCTTAGAATGCGTTTCTTATAAAATTGTTCAGGAAGAAACATAAACTTGGAAAAATTAGCTGTCATTAAGAAGTTAATAACAGAAGAGTTCAATGTTGAAATTATTAATTTCTTTGTATAATTGACTTGTTGGTAATGAATGTCACTAGAATGTAGATGGCATCAAATAAGTTGCCCATTGTTGAGCTTCCATTTTTGAGCTTAAAGGTGCTGTGCCCAAGTAACCTGTCAATCAATACTTGAAGCTGTCTAAGATGCACAACAAGTGTTTTTTATTTTTGAGGATGCTAAGTCACATTTAGTCCTGTCAACTTAAATATTCGTTCTATGGTAAGTATGCAAAATGAACTTATTGAAGTCAAGTCAAAACAAGTTATAGAATTAATGATGCACTTTATTTAGTATATAATAGGGGTTTTTATATGTCACGTAAACCATATAAACCATATAAAGGAAAGAATAATAGAATTAAATAGAGGAGGAAATCAGGATTGGAGGCTCTTAATCAGGCAAAACACTCCAGACTATATTATGCCTTGTAGCGTATTTTTGATAGGGTGTAAAGGTAGCTTGAGTGTACAAAGTCAGATGAAACTTGGTACCACTTAGGTCAATAATTGAGTAATCGTAAGATTCTTACTCTTTTTTAGTTTGTCATAATATAATACCTTAAGTGCCGCCTATAGTAATGGTCACCTATCATTCCATTGGTCCTTGATTTTGAGTAGGCAGGATTTCATCTCATGGTAATTTGGGCTCAAATTGGTCTGATGGAACTTTCTTATTATCAATTTGAGCCTTACAAACAATCAATTTTCCATATGCTTAATCAATGTGACTTCTTTGACCCTCTTCTTGGGTTTAAGAGTTAATTCTGTCATTTTAGTTGAGTGGTCACTATTTTTCTCATCAAATACAATATCAGTTATCTGACATTGCTCCCAATAAGAATAACGGCATGGGAGTACTAGTGTAAGAATTGATTATGTACGTGGTTGATAGTTACTCAAGTTTCCAAAGACTTGATTGAGTATTTGTCTACCCATATGTAGGTTATAGCATATGACCCATCCCAGATGGGATCTATATTGACTACTCAGGGCACTATACAATTGTGATAGTACAAGACAAAATAAAATCTCAAAATTGGTAAAGGTTGTGAGATGCATTTGCTGCTTGGCTTCTCTTGTAACTGTCTTAGTTAAATTTTTCATTAACCTCTGATTGAAGTTTTACAATATTCTGGGTCAATCTTCTTATTGATTTATCAAGCCCTTCAATATTATCTCTGGTAACTTAACAATCTGATAAAGCTGTAATTCCAGGTCCTCTTCCATATAAAGCCTTAAAAGGTGACATTTCTAATAATTTGATGGAAACTTATTATGTAAGCCATCAACATGCTTGAGAGAAATTAGTCCCAATGTAATGAATTGGTAGTGGCCATCTTTCGTAATATTGAAACTGATGTCCAAGTTGCTCTTTCTACATTTCCATTAGTTGATAGTTTATAGGGCACAATAAAAGTTGTTGTGTTCCCATACTTTTAGCTAAGATTCCTACAATTCTTGAAGTAAAATTTTCTCATTGTTGCATAGAAATACCTGCGGGCAGCTAAGCCCAATAAATATATTTTAATATAGAGAAAGATAGTTGAAGACTTGGCAGTCTGCGTGGGAATTATTATTGCTTTTACCCACTTCATGAAGTATTGATCCCTGCAAGAATATATCAATTTCCTCCTATGGATCAATAAGTGGACTTATGATGTCTAACTGATGGTATAAAATGGTTGCTGAGGGATCATTGACTAATATTTGTACTTAACCTTATGTAACGTTTAATATTTATGTTATGCAATTGTCTAAGACTTCCACTTTATAGTCTAGTGTTTCTTCTCAATAGTAGCTATCCTTGATCCATTTGTAAGTTTTTCTGGATCCTTCATATCCTAAGGTAATGTGGGCTTCTATAATATCTGGTACCCATTCTGAAGGTCATAAGTAAGGTAGCCATTAAATTTTGACTTTCTGTAGAGTAATCTGTCAAAACTCTTGTAAGTTGAGCGTGTCATTTTAGCATATTTTAACTAGTTCATCTTTGTCCTCCCAAGAGTCTAGCTTTATAAGTAAGTCATGTAACCATTCAGCTTCACTATTGTCTAGATGCAGTAGTGGCAGTTAAGTTAGTCCATCTACATTCATATGCTTCATCCCATCTCAATGGGCGGTTTTCATGTCATAGTGCCGAAATTTGAAAGCCCAGAGGATTACCTTCCTGATGGATCTTTCATATTTGCAGCCATTACAAAGAAGCGTGGTCTTTAAGGACTGTGTCGTGAAGTTGATATGACTGGATGATATGCTACCCATGTCAGCGGATCAGAGGGGGATTGAGACAAGTCTTGAGATTACAAAAAAGGGATACACGAATTATAATTGAGCAAAACGATGACAATTTGGCGAATTGAGAGAATTTTATACTGAGATTTGATACAAATGAGAGCAATTTAATAAGGTAAGAAGAATAGAAGATTACCAAGCTGAGGGTGCATCCAGCTTGGGGAACCAAGATATAAAGAGTCACACGGAAGATTGAAGAGAAGGTCCTTCTGAGTGATAAGGGAGTGCAAATAAGTCTTCGATTTATATTAAAATAAAGGTCAAAATAAGGGGCAATAGCTCCATACATAGTTTATTGAACTTTTATTAATAAATCAGTGATCCTCATATTGTCCGATTTGGTTGCTCAGTGGCTAATACCCTGTGCAACTGACTTGGCAGAATTGAGCCTAGATGCCAAGAACTAACAGTGGTGCTCACTACAGGGGGCCACTAGGCAACTGTAGCTTTTCAGCAATAAAAATAAAATGATGAGTCCTCATTTGTTCCAACGTAATTTGATTGAAATCCAGGCGCAGTATGCTGAAGAAACCTAGGAGGCATCTAACCACAAACCAACATTATTTACCGTGATCAAACCAGGGGATGATGAAGTTATGATCAATCTGTGATTAAAAATTGCCTTGAGCTGATGACCAACGAACAAGGACGCTCCACAAATGTGACTCCCCAACAACTTAGGAATATCATGGAGTGGCTGTCGCAAGGATATTGCCTTTATTAAGATGAGACTGGGGAAAATGCACTAATTTTATTCTATAATCAACGTGACCAAGAAAATTGCTATGCTCTGTACATGTCTTATCTGGACGTGACTACATCTATGTTGGCTCGCCACCTCAATACCCACAAAATTGAGGAATATCTAGTTGCTTACATGCAACCTTTGATTCTCCAGCTACTACTTGTGCTGTCTCGCCATAATATTGAAATTAGAGATGTTTTATGGTTCACGCAAGCACAGCAGCATGATACTCGCCTCCTGCTCAACTGCCTCAATCATTCATTTTCAGAAGTACAAGGGGCGTTGGCACAGATTGATCATCATGTTGGGGACGTCCACTGTCAATTGTAAATTCTGGTACCACAGAAAAATGTAGAATTACCTTGAGTAATAAGGGAACTGCAGGAGCATCATGGCCTATCAGCAGAGTGGATTCAGGATGTAATGACATTGGGATATAATACTGAGCGCTTTATAATGGAACTAACTGAATGTGCGGAAGCTCTCAAAGCCATGATTGCTCAGCTCAAGGAAAAAAATGACCCTGATGGAACGGCAAGTGGCGGACCAATTGGCTCTCTATCAGCTGAATTAAACCAATTTGCATCGAATGGAGCACCCAGAGAATGACAGATAATGCACTTGTCCTTTGGTCAACATCTCCCGAATATCTCCAGCTTATTCATCAGGTTACACAACTGGAAGTTGTTAGTCAGGCTGAGCGCCTATGAGCCTTCCCTCTTCCAATCGTTGAGTCAAGAGAGTGTGTGGCCATGCAAGGGTGCCTTGATATCCTTTGACGGGCTAACGAGGAATTGGTATGGGAACAAGCCTCCCTCATTAACCAAATTAATGATTCCAATCAACAAGTGAATAACGCTAGCTGGCAGCAAGCCCACCTGCAAAATATAATCAAAGAAGTTCTTTTGTGATTATAATCCAAGGAACAAAAACTGAATGGTGAGAGGGAATTCTGCCAGGAGTTGCAACATCAGTATGAAACGCTTCAACAGGAATTTCAGGATGGACGGTGTAAATGTTATTTGTTGAAAGCGGAGCAGTTGATCAATGAACAGTTCACAGGGCGTGCCAGAGCTGGGGGGAATGGGGCAGTTAGTGGTGATTTGGGGGAAGAATGCTATGGATCAGCAAACAAATATCCCTTGGGTGGTACAATGAATCCCCCACGCGACACCACTTCTTCCAAATCCTTTTTCAATGGACGCAAGTCCATCTAGCCACCTGTATGATAATGCACAAAGGGATGGTTTCCATAGTTGCTCTGAAACCAATTTGCCTGCTCCTTGCAGCAGGAACCTGGAGCAAAGCGAATTTGTTCATATCAAGAAAATTACCTCCTTTCAATCATGATAGGAACCTACATGGTTACTTTAAGCATTTTGAATTTTCTGTGGAAGGGGCCACCAATAGACAAAAAGTGAAATTGTTACTGTCCACTTTAGATGTGGAAAGCACTGATCAGGTTACCTGTTATCTTCCAGATAGCTCAGTATCCTAGTAACAAGTTAAAGCGATTGTTATCCGGCTGTTTGGGGGTGCTATCAAGATGGCCCAACGGAAAGCTGATTTTATGACTATACAGCTTAACCAAAATGAGACCCTGTTAGAATTCACTGAGCAGTTTTTGGCGAAAGCACACGCCCTACTTGGAGCTAACATTTTATCCACTGAGGATGTTGGTATAGTGATGATAGCAGCTGGCAAACCACATCAGGAAATATCTAATGCTATGTCTCATGTGTTGGATGGAGATACCAGACTTATTCAAATCATGAACACCTTACATCAACTCTCCGCCATGATCAGCGCCCCCAACGTAGCCCAAAAATCCTCTGCTGCAACCGCTCCAACCCCTTCAGGATATAGGCCACAGTGACTGGGGTACCAGCCGCTGGAACGCATTCATCCCTCATATGAGTCAGTGGACCCTTTTCAGCCCATGTACGCTTCATCAGTTTGTCCACAACCTTGGAACCATACTGGCAACTTCCAACCTGGTCCTTCTGCCCCAAACTATATACGTGAACCTTTTATGAACACTTGCTTCCAGTGCGAAAAAGAGGGCATTATGCGGGCAATTGCCCTAGAAAACCACAAGTGTATGCAATTCCAACTGAGAAAGTTAAACAGGGAAAAGCTCAAGCGGAGTAGAGAGGGATGCTCTATCTCCACTGAGTCCAACTAACTTGTCCCTAACAATTCCCAAACATCTTTTTGGGTAGAATTCAAACCTCAATAAGATGATTTGTTATACCAGCAGCTTTTGTTAGATACCCTTGCTTCCACTTCTGTGAGTAAAAGTTCACCCCATTGGGCCAAGTTCTGCCAAGATGTGCAGAAACTATATGCGTGGCAGATCCTGGAACAGACTGGCACCAGCAATGCGGAATCTTCGTTGAACGTTGCCTCTTTAGTAGGGGTTAACGTAGCCATTCCAGTGGAGAAAATCACTAGTGAGTATCCTCAGGTCGGCAAGGGCATTTCCTCCTTTTTGAGTAGCACAAAGCCCTTGAACGTACAAGTAATAAACACTGATGGTTTTTCTTACTCATAATGTACTTACTGCAACATTTTCATTTGAAACACAAAAATCTGTGCTATCATAGACATGGGAGCACCAGTGAACATAGTCTCCACCTGGTTGGTGGCTAAACTTATGTTGAAACTGGATGTGGACCATCGAGTAATATATGGGACCATGGGAATGCACAGCACTGTGTCTGAAGGAGCATATAGCGCGTTGCCTTTGTGATTTGGGTCAGTTCAGGTGTCTGCTCCGGTGGTGGTTTTGCCAAATAACAACTACAATATGTTAATTGGTGCGGCTTTTATGAGGAAATTTGGCGTTGTGATAAATATGGCGGAGGAAACTCTTACTATTTTAGGCCAACAGATTCCTGTGTATTTTTCCACTTGTGGGATCCCAACGGATCCAGTCCACTCCAGCCAGATCAATCTAGCATACAGCGATGGAGTGATTCCTGTTTGTTATCAATGACTGAGTCAGTAGACCAGGACCCTCCCCAACCAGATATATGAGTACAAAGGGATCCCGCTTTGGGCAACGAGCGCTCTGAGCCTACCATCTGGACACCAGAGCATAGTAGGGACTGGGCTTGAAATCAATGTCCCTAAGGGGCTTTATGGAGAAATTATGGCACCTCACCTGCACTTGCGGCTTGAACCACATGTGGCTCCAGGGTTACTGCTACCAGGGAATGGGGAGGTGAAAGTGCTGCTAGCAAACTTACATAAGAAGGCAATAATGATCTGGCAGCACCAAGTGGTGGCTTACTTACACTTAGTCCCTATAGAGGAAGTTCAACATATTCATGATTTTGGCTCATGGGAGGATCTTGGACTACTGGCAAGATTATTGTTTGGTGTACTGACTGTGGTTTCATGAGAAGCGCTTATGGAATTATTGGCAGAACAGCAAGATGAGGCTATGGCACTATTTGAAAATATCGGGATATTTTTGCACATGATGATCATGATTTGGGGTGCGCTCAAGGGGTG
Organism: Massospora cicadina; assembly: GCA_022478985.1. Classification (NCBI taxonomy): domain Eukaryota; kingdom Fungi; phylum Entomophthoromycota; class Entomophthoromycetes; order Entomophthorales; family Entomophthoraceae; genus Massospora; species Massospora cicadina. Next base: position 67,301 of record JAKSZP010005645.1, read on the forward strand.
GTACATCAGATAGATATGGGGATCACCCTCCCATTTAATTGTGACCGATTAGACATTCAAAAGCGGTGGAAGAGGTTGTCTCCAACGAAGTGGATAAACTTATCATGCAAGGAATGCTAGAGCTGTCAAATAGTCTGTGGGCATCACCTGTGCTCATTGTAAAGAAAAAAGATGGCTCAAATTGAGTGGTTATTGACTATTGTAAACTCAATAATGTAATGAAGGAGGATTCCTACCCTCTTCCACGGATTGATGATATGTTAGACCAATTGGGCGGGGAGAACTATTTTTCCGCCATAGATCTGATCTCATGGTACTGGAAGATTAAATTGACATTAGCAGAACAGGAGAAATGTGCGATCATCACTTCAAGAGGGTTGTTCCAGCTAACTCACATGCTGCAAGGGTTGTATAATGCCCCAGCTACGTTCCAGCGTGCCATGGAAACGATTTTAGGTGACTTGAAGCTGTCCTGCGTCCTAGTTTATCTTGACAACATCAATGTGTTCTTGCGGACATTTACAGAGCACCTGGCCATTTAGAACAAGTGTTTCAGCGCCTCGCTGCCACTAATATCAAAATTAGGCCTCAAAAGTGGCATTCTTTAAAGAACAATTGGAATACCTCAGGTTCTTCATGGATTCAAATGGGCTTAAACCGCAGCTGGATAAGGTGGAAGCAATAAGCAAGATGACTTGCCCAGGGAATAAGCGGGACATTCAGGTGTTTCTGGGGATGGTTAGGTATTACCAACAGTTCATTCCCAATTTCAGCTGCATTGGGGCCCCGCTTTTCGAGTTGCTAAAGAAAAAAAATCCCTTCAATTGGACAGAATGATGCCAGAATGCTTTTGATGTGTTGTGGACTGCATTAGCAAGTGCACCCATTTTGCAATATCCCAACTTGACAAACAGTTCATAGTACAAACAGACGCATCACTTGCTGCTGTGGGGGCAGTATTATCCCAGAAGAACAATGATGGCATGGAACATCCTGTCACATTCTGTAGTCATAGCTTATACTGTCACAAACAAAACTACACCATAACCGAGTGGGAGTGTTTAGTGGCGATCTGCGCTTACAAACAGTTTTGGGTATTTGCATGGGGTAAGATTCCAAGTAGTGATGGAACACTTCCTTGCGCTGGCTACAGAATCTTTGTGAACCAGAAGGACAGCTCGCACATTGGGCTCTGAAGCTTCAAGCATATGATTTTGAGATTTTACATTGATTGGGAGAAAAACATTAAAATGCAGGTTATCTTTCTTGGTTGCCAACGGTTGCCATCAAAGTCATATTTGGATGATATTATAGTAGGAACTGATGCTAGAGATAAGGCTGGGCGACAGGAGGCCCAGAAGGTGAAACTTCAGGCTCTTCCTGACCTGAAACACACCTTAGATCAACGCTGGGTGCAAGCCAAGCACGCCCAGGTTGATACTAATGGGGTGCAAAACGCCCAGCCTATTATCTCAGCCCAGGCCCTGAAATGAACGATTTATGTTTTAAACAAAGATGGTTCAATTTGGTTAATTGGAGAGCAGGGGTTTGAAGCCCATTTGAGTTATGAAATTTTAAGTTTGGGTAAAATACAGCTTCAATCAATTACTCGAGTGAAGGCACTTTTGGTTTATTTTACAAAAACGGACGGAAGCATCTGTTTATTGGAGCATCAAGGCTTGGGCGCACCTCTGCAGAACCTGAATTTCCCCAGCCCACTTTAAATATGGTTTTGCCGACCAACTTTCCTCATTGGTCAACTTTCTTTAATAAATTTACCCATTATTTTACATTTTTTTACCAATGGTCCCTTGGGCAAACTTGGTGGTGGACCTCTTTGGGGAGGTCTCCAACTATGTGGGCCACTACCTTTTATCACAATTTACAAAAATCCCAGGTGCCCCCTTGGGTCACCCAGGTCCCCTCCAGATTGAGGCACCCAAGACCCCTGACACCAAGTTACACTTGATTATGGACTCCCCTTTGGGGTCCACTCAAGCGGTAATATTCCTGACTTACCTGGTACTTAATGTTGCGCTTTACACCCTTGCCTGGGGTGCCTTTTGCACAGGCACAGTTCGTGGTGCCTTCCTTCCCATTCTCCTAACGGCTAGTTCTCTAGCAATGTGGGTTTGCATCCCACATCACCTTGCTGGGAACGAGAGAATTACAGACACTCTCTTGACAATCACGGTGGACTTAGCTGACATAATGTATGAAAAGATGGTGGCGAATAAATGCCAGGATGAGCCACCGCAGGTGATCAAGGTGTTAGATGGACTCAGGGAGGATATCTTCTATGAGGGGAAGAACTATATAAGTAGATCGGAGACTTGACGCTGAATTTTCCTAAACCTTCAGCTAGACCCTCAATTATTATGGATGCTCATCGGGATGTAGGACATGGAGGATTGTGGAAAACGCTGGAGTTTTTGTGACCCTGATACTTCTGGGAGAGCATGCATTATGACATATTGGAAATGGTTAGCTGATGCCATCAGTGTCAGGTGGAAAATCTTTTCTGCAAGAAAACCACATACCAGCTAGTTGAACCCCAGTTTGCATGGCACACCATTTCCATTGATGTAGTGGGACCTCTGCCAACTAGCGCCAATTGATCAAAGTATATAATTGTTGCCATCAATCATTTGACCCGATGGGTGGAGGCCAGGGCTATCAGTGATTTGGGCGCGGTTACCACCGCCAAGTTTGTTATGGAGTGTGTTATACAGCAGCACAGCTGCCCACAGTTCACTATGATGGATAATGGAACCAACTTCACTTCACATATCCTGCCAAAGTTGAACAAGTTGATGGCGATTTGTGGGGTTTTGACCACCCCCTATCATCTGGAGTCAAATGGGATGGTGGAGCGAGTCAATGGAACCCTAATGAACATACTCCACAAATTGGTAATAGATTGGCCCTCAGAATGGAGTGCCCTTCTACCTAATGCTGTGTTTGCATATAATATCAGCTATCACTTGGCCACTGGTAAGAGCCCATTTCAACTACTGTATGGATGACATCTGGTTCTGCCTGCCTTGCTCTATTTGTGTGTAGAGGACACTGGTGGTGTGAATCCCCAGCGATATATGAAGACACTTATGGATACATTGATCAAGCGCAAATGAAAGCCTACTCCACCAGTTTGGCCAAGAAGATTTGCAATCAAGCAGCTGATCAGAAGTGATGGAGTGGACTCCCGCTGTTTGCTGTGGGGGACCATGTTTTATTCCACGACCAGCACGGATTTGGGAGAAAAAACAAGATTCAGCATTTGGGCAGCCCATTTGAGATAATTGAGAAAACTGACGTAGATGTCTACACTTTTAAGGAACCCGCTGGGGTCAGATTATCAACTGAGTCCATGCAAAGTTCCTCTGAGCATATAAACAGTAAGGGCCTATCATCCAGTCAAAGGGGGTAATGTTGGGAAGTTGATATGACTGGACGATATGCTACCCATATTGGCAGATTGGAGGGGGATCAAGATGAGACTCAAAATTTTGAAAAAGGGATACACAAATTATAATTGAGCAAAATCATGATTATTTGGCGAATTGAGAGGATTTATACTGAGATTTGATACAAATGAGAGTAATTCAAAAATGGAAGAAGAATGGAAGATTACCAAGCTGAGGATGCATCTGGCTTGGGAAACTGAGATATAAATAGTCACATGGAAGATTGAAGAGGAGGTCTTTATGAGTGATAAGGGAGTGCAGATAAGTCTGCGATTTACATTAAAATAAAGGTCAAAATAAGAGGCAATAGCTCCATACATAGTTTACTGAGTTTTATTAAGAAATTGGCGATCCTCATATCATCCAATCTGGTTATTCAGTGGCTAATACCCTGTGCAGACTGACTTGGTGGAATTGAGCCTAGACGCCAAGAACTAACAGGCTGTAAAATTTATACTGTACAAGAAACATGAAATTTTCACTGCCAGGAGAACATCTAAGCACTCTTTCTCCATGACACTGTATCTTTGCTTATATTTTCAAAAGTTTTCTGTGATAGAACACTGGATGGTCAATGCCTTCATCATCCAGTTGTGAGAGTATAGCACCTACAGCTAAGTTGGAGGCATCTATAAACACAATGAATGGCTTTCCATAATCTGGATGTAGTAGAATCAGTCTTCTCTTTAACAAATCCTTCATTATCTCAAATGCAGTTCTTTTCTCTACTCCCCATATTAAAGGGGTATTTCTGTCAAGCAAACGGACAAGTTCTTCATCAAGTTGAGCAAACAAAGTGATAAAATGATGGCATTATCCCATCATTTCTAAAATTATCTGTATATCTCAGAGACATCTTGGATCAGGAATCTAAGAGATTGCTTCATACTTATTGTATAAGGATTAAATTCCTTCCCGCATTATGGCATGTCCTAAAAAATTTAATTACTGTTTAAAAAAGGTACACTTTGCAGGTTTGTGTTTGATTTGAGTTTCTCATAGCTATTAGAAACTGACTTGAGGAGGTCCAGATGATCAGTAAAGGCTTTTAAAAAATGTTATGTTATCTAGGGATACAATCATGAAGCCTAATTTGAGATCTTGCATGATGTAATCCATCTCCTGTTGGAATGAGGTAGGAGCGTTGCATAAGACCTGTGGGAGCCAGGTATGTTGGAATAAACCCTCTGTGCATATTGATGCACAATTCTCTTAGTCTTCTGGTGACATATCCATCTGCCAATAACCGCTTGTGAGGTTTATTGCAGAGAAGAAATTTGAGCCAGAGAGTTGGGCCAAGGCATCTTCAATCCTTGGAATTGGATAGCTGTCCATCTTAATGAGGCTGTTTATCTTCATGTAATCCATCATTATTATGTTAACACCATTTTTCTTCTTTATGAGTAACAATGGAGATGACCATGAACTCTGGTAGGGCATAAGATAAGCTATCATTCTATAATTTTCTGCCAGGCTTCATGCATTGCTCCTCTACCTTCAACTTCATATATGGCTTTGATCTGATAGGGGTTGAATCTCCTACATCAATACTATGTGTCCAGTCTTTCATGTGACCATAGTCATCATCTGATGTGAAAAACACATACTGATAATCTTCAAGTAGTTGATGCGCTTTCTCAAGTTCCTCCTAATTTAACTTATCAGATACTTGGACTTAAGAATAGAGCAAATTAAATTGTCAGCAGGTAGGCCAAAATCAAGGTGAGTACTAATAATATGTACCTTGTCAATTTTGCCAATGAAAATTGTTGACCTTTCCCGATTTCTTGATGCTTCTTGACTAAGATATCATTGTTGATTAAGTTCTCAAGTAATAGCTCAATAGGCCACTGATAAGCTGGATCAAGGATTCCTGGAAAAACTCTTGGTTCAAACCTACTTACTCCATTGACACTAGTGATATGTAGCAAGCAGTTCAGGGGGTATATGCAGGGTTAGGTTGGTAGAAACCACTCTTTGTTCTCTTGATTTTAATTTTTATCTCCTCGGTGGCATAAAATGGAATGCTATCTGCTGCATCTACTGAGTTGGTAGCTTTTTTTGTTTCTTTCAGAGGTAGAATATTGTAAAGGTAAAGTGGAAGCGGGGTAACATCGATGAATCCCCTCCTTGGGTTGGGACCATCTAGTACTAAAAAAAGTGGAAGCAGGGTACTTGACCAGACAAGAGTAATCCTTCTTTCTGGAATCTTTATTACCCAAGACAAGGGGAACTTCATAGTTGATGAATGATAAGTATCCTTCTTTTAGATTGATAAATCCTTCATATTCAATCACAAATTGCTTCCCAATGAGGATATCATATTGACTTTTGTCAAGGGCAATAATGGGAGCTAAAAATACTAATTTGCTAACTCAGATTGGCAGAGATGAGTATATACCTATTGCCTTGAAGTTATTCAGACCAGTGGTACTGTACTCTTGATTGTATTCAAGGTCTGGAGCAAGCTTGATCTTTTTAATGAGGTGGGATGACACTACGTTATTAGTTAATCCTGTATCTAAGATAGCCATAACACAGAACTTTTGGACTACCACTTCTACTTTGGTGATAGTTCCTCCAAACTTCATGGAAGGGCTAACACCTCCTTGAGGCGGAATGTTGCACTGAGCTTATGGGCAGTCTCAGGTACTTCTTCTTGATTTTCATTAGACTGTGGACGCTTGAGATGGGTCAGATCAACAGGGCAAGGTACTGATCAGCATCTCTGGCTATATCAATTATTTGAGGGTACTCTATAACCTGAATGAGGTAGGTGCCTTCAGGAACCTGAGCATCATCAGTATTTTCAGCGTTCAAATGGTCTGGAATGGTAAGCTCAGCAGGTGAACCTAAAATGTAATAACCTATATCCTCATGACCCCCTTCAGAGTCATCATTGGGTTCATTTTCAATGCAAACAAAGTGAGAAATCAGCAATGTTTTACTTTCAGGTACTTTATGTTGGTCAGCTTGAGAGGTACCTGACCCTAAGCCAACCTTTCTTTTCCCTGCTCAGCAAGGGCAAAGTCTTTCTTGAAACACATATCCTCAGTATGGTTGTTCTTCTTGCAGTAGTTGCATCTTGGCTTTTCCTCCTTCTTAGGCTTTGCATCTTCCATGGTATAAAATTTAGGTTTTGTGGAGGCGTTTCGTGAGGGCTCTGGCTTGTGTATATCAACTACATTAAGTAAAGATTCCTTAATGTCCAACACAGAATTGAAGCTTCATTTAATGGATGTGATGTGATGTGCATGGCTAGGTCAGGGTTACTATGTAAATCAGAAATGACAGCAGCTACAGCATCATCTGGAGTCATCATTTTTGAGGTTAACAACGGTTGGGATTCTATAAAAAAGCAGTCAGCAAATTTGGCAAAATTTTATTTTGGTGCAGTGCAATTCTCCTGAAGGCCTGTTTCTTCATACTCAGGCTCTGCTTTGACCCAAATTCCTTGATTAGCGGTTACTTCACTTCTCTCCAGATACGCAAGTCATACATATGAGGTACCATAACCTCTTGAGCCATACAGCTTAAACAAGATAAAATAAGCTTAACCTTTTGATGATCAGTTGCACCTTACATCTCAGCTTCATAGACATAGAGGAAAGATGCAATGCCCTCTTCTCCCGATGTAAACTTGTCCTTGAATGTAGGCTTAAAGGTAGTGGTCTCCAATCCAGTAACAACATATACTCTAGGAGCTTCAGCTTCAGTAATCTCAGTTCTTACATCGCTCTGTTCAACTAGCATTCCATTCAATGTAATTAGTCATGTATAAGATTGAGATGTTGCTCCATTTCCTCCAGGGTAAGTTTGTCCTAACATCCAGCAGATTATTCTTCTTTCAAGAATGACTTTATCATTCTCCAAGTTCTTAATGCGGATATCCAGATCATGAATTTGTTGGCAAGCAGATGAGCGGTATGTTTGCAGAAGCTTGTTCTCATCCTCCAAGACTCCAATGCGCTGATTCAAGTCCTCCTTCATCTACTTGCATTTGGTGCTTTGAGGAGGCTTGTCAGTCTTGGTTTTTAACTCTTCTTAAAGATTAAACCAGCATTTCTCAGCTTCATTGAGGCGACAATAGATTTGGTTAATGTCCTCCCAGCTGGGGGATTAGCTCTAAGGTCACTCTCCAACTTGTTGAGTCACTCAGTAATGGACAGAGTCGATGTCTGAGTTGCAAAGTTTGTTAGCTCTTGTTTGAGCTGAGCTACTCAACAAATTATATTTTGTGACAGTGATGAAGGCTCAGAGGTTTGATGGGCCTCCAGCTCATCAATTTGTTGTAGAGCTTGCTCTAGCTATTTGTTGTAGAGCTTGCTCTAGCTGTATCTTAAGGATGGAGATTTGCTCTTCCACTTGGTAACGGCTAGTAGAAGCTTGAGCTGCCATTTCATCATAGGCTTTATAATCCTGTCAATAAAGCTCTTTATTGAAGGCGTCAAGTAATTGGTTGGTATTTTTGTTTGACTCCATTATGTCTTTTCAAAGAAGCTTTACAACTTCCTCCACATACTTGATAACACCAGAATCTATCATCCCCATTTGATTGTGGAGCTGAATGATGTAGGAATAGTTCACTTCAATTAAATGGTATATGTCTCCTATACTTTGAGATGCTAAATTACAACCTGCTTGTAAGCCATCCATAAGCCCTTGGGTATTGATATGATGGTGGAGTTCCTCATTATGACTATTAGTAATTGCATGATATGATAGAGTGCAGGATTTACAAATTGCATGATGTAGCGAGATAGATTCATACTTTTTCTATAAGCCTCTGGGAGAGAGCTAGTTTCATGCAGGTTCATGAGAGATCTGTCTATGGCAAATACCCTATTGCAGTTGGCTCTTTATCCTGGGTTAATGATTCCATGAAGTAATGCTTTAACTCCTTCATTAAATATCCAAGTAAGATGATAAGATTTTGAAATTACCATAGGATTTTATCAAACTTCTAAAAATGTGATGAGGCGGACTTCCCATTTGATCATCATCTTCACCATTTCTGTTATATACCCAGCAGGTGACACTATCAATTAGGTTGCCTTCCATGGTGCAATCAATTAGTTACAGGTATCTTTAAGTGCAGCTGAGCCCCTGTAGTGAGCACCAGACTATAGGGCTTCCATTTTTGAGCTCGAGGTGCTATGCCCAAGAAGCCCAACATTCAATACTTGAGGTTGACTAAGCTGCATGTCAAGTATATTTTTTATTCAAAAGGGTTCCAAGTCACCACTTATACCCAGTCAGCTAGAGTTCCACCCTATGGTAAGCACAGCAAAACAGACTTGTTGAAGTCAAGTACCAAAGTGAGATATAGAATTAATAATGTAAATTTATCAAAGTATAAAACAGGGGTTTTTATATGTTGCAATTAATATTATAAACCCTAAAAGGAAAAGAATTAATAAAGATAATAGCGGTGGAAATACAGTGGGAGGCTCTTGGTCAGATAAATTATTCTGGATAATATGATACCTTTGTACCATAATTTTGATAGAGCAAAAATGGTGAGTTGAATACCCAAGCCAGATGAGACTGTGTGTCACTTAGGTTGATCGTTTGGCAGCTTATTGATTCCTACCTCTTTTCAGGTTCATCTTAACTTTTGGCCTTGAGTGCCATTACAAGTAGTTATCACCTGACCTTCAGTTGATCCATCAGATTGATGGGTCAGAAATTTATTGCGGGGTATTTTAGGCTCAGATTGGTTTGTCAGAGTTTTGCTAGAGTTGACTGGAGCAGAGCTGACTATCAATTTCTCTAGGTAATTCATTGAGGTAATGGATTTAATCCCTTTCTTAGGTCTAGATATCGATTCAGCTGAGAGAGTTGAATGGTCAGTATTCTTCCCATCATATCTGATATCCGACAATGTTGAAGGAATAAGATGGACAATAAAATTATCTAATCCAAAATACTTGGATTTAATAAAAGTTGAAGTTTTTATACCTGCCTCCTGGAAATTATAGGATGTTAAGTGGGTGCTGGAATTTTTAAAGAGGGGATAAAGATGGATAATAATTAAAAATTAAATGGCACTTTAAATAACCCAAGTGCCAACTTAACTTTTTGACACGGGTGGGGTGGGCTTATACTGGCCCAGGGAACCGATTTAAAGATTTTGATCTGGTTGGATAGGAACGGTTGGTGAATTTTGGGTTCTGACGGAGGAATTTAATCTATTTAGGGCCGGAATTTTAGATTTAATGATCAGGTTAGGAATTGGCTACATTAAAGATAGTAGCTAGGGTGGGATATTCCCAAGGAGTTCGATGCGATAAGAATATGAAGTTGGGGTGAGATGATTAGCCGATATCTCTCGAGATGGGTTAATAAACTTAAAAATGACATCATAACAGGCCAGCCTTACAGAGATCCAAACCAACTTAAAGCTTGCCCGATGAAAAGTTTGGAAGGTTAAAGTTGCATTCGGGAACCACTTCGGGTCACTTGAATCCGTAGGCTAAAGGTGGGGGCCTAAAATAAGCGGGGGGGAGGTCAATAAAAACTTTTAAAGCTGGCGACTCGAACCTTTGTACCCTCTGTTAACAAATTGAAAGTTTTTGGAAAGTTAAACTATATTCATCGCCATGGCCTCAACAGCTGGGGCCTCCTCTATAGGTAAAGCCATGGGTAATTATTTTCAAGTTATAAGCTATCGGTGGGTTTATTCAACTTTAAGCTAGAGCCTTCCCTTGCGGAGGCCTTGCCCGTGGTTCCATCCGAGCGGACCCCTCTTTTAGGCGGCGAGCCCACCGTTTACAGTTCAAGCGACCCTACGGTTGTCCAGGTCGACCAGGCCAAAACTAATTCTGGGGGGGATAAGGTGTCCCCTTCCGAAATCAAGCCTCAAGAGCCCATGCGCTCCCCTATCGACGAGCTGGTGACGAGGTTGAAGCCGGTGGTTGGACCTTACGTCGGGGAAACTTGGTTTAGCGTTGCGCTGATCTCCGCCACCGTTTTCATAACGTATTTGCTCAGCTACTTTGGCCTCGGCCTCGTCCTATGCCTTTTCTTGGCGTACTTTATAGGTAAGTCAAAGCTTTGGGGGGTTTTAAACGTCCGCTCATGCTTTTTTGGGTTTTTATTGGGCCCTCGGCTAATTTTTTGAAGCCAAGCTCTACGGCGCCTCCCTGGAAGCGGCCTACGCGCGCAAAGTTCAGAAGCTCCAGGATTTTTTAATGATCCCAGAGGTAGCGATTTTAGAGGGTCTATAGTGACTTTGCAGCTCGAAACGGACATCGAGTCCGTGGGGTGGATCAACCGGTTCTTGGACCGGTTCTGGGCCCAGTTTGAACCGCACCTGGCGCACCAGATCGCCAGTGAGGTTGAAAAGGCGGCGGCGGCTCAGCTTCCACCCTTCATCACGTCGGCGAAGTTTGCGCACTTCACGCTTGGCACCAAACCCCCTCTGGTCGAGGGCGTGAAGTATTACCCCCGGGAGGAGTCCGACGTCATCATTATGGACTGGAAGGTCTCCTTCTGCCCCCACGCCCATCACCCCGCCATCGGCCTCGCTCGCCCTCCCACGCACCCCAATTTCGACTCCCGGGTTTTTGTGGACGTGGCGTTCAAGTTGGGGCCCTTGGATTTTACGCTCCCGGTCAAGGTCAGCGACATCCGGTTCCTTGCCAATTTACGGATCAAGCTGCGCCTCATGAACGCCTTCCCCCACATCAAAGCCATCGAAGTTTCGCTGCTCAGCCCTCCCGAGATCGACGTCTGCGTCTGCCCCGTATGGTTCGATGTCACCAACCTTCCTGGCTTCTGGGCTTTGGTGAATCGCCAAATCCGGTTGAACCTGGCGGGCATCGCGCTTGCCCCCAAGGCCTTCTCCCTGGATGTTGAGGGGTTGTTGAGCGGCTCGGATGCGGGTAACTAGGTTCACCTTATTACGCTAACCCTCAGAATCGGCCATCGGCGTGCTCAAGTTGACGGTGGTCAGCGCGCGCAACCTCAAGAATGTCGAACTGATTGGTAGCCGTTGAGGCCGACCCAAGTTAACCTTTAGGCATGATCGACCCCTTTGTATCCATCGACATCGAGGGGCGCAAGGAGCTGGTCCGATCCCGCGCCATCGATAACACGTACGGATCCCATAGTTCTTGGCTGACAGTTTAGGACCGAACCCGATTGGGATGAGACGTTCACAATCCTGCTCCACAACCTCACCGAGACGATGAACCTCGTGGTCAAGGACCAAAACGGCGTCAAAAAGGATTACGCGCTGGGGGCTTGCGCTTTCAGCCTCTCGACTCTGCTCAGCGAACCCCAGCAGGAGCTTTGCCTGCCACTCCTGCGCCAAGGCAAGGCGCGTGGGGACCTCACCTTCCACGTCTCTTATTTCCCCGTGGCGGATCCCATCAAGCGCGAGGACGGCTCCGAAGAGGTGGTGCCGAGCAACAGCGGCGTGTTGAAGCTGTTCGTGCGCCAAGTCAGCGGGTTGGAAAGGCAGAAGAAGATGCTGCCCTTTGGGTCCGACCACTCGGTGCAGGTTGAAGTTAAGCTCAACGGGCAACCGCTCGTCGCCACCACCCCCAAGGAGCACTCCAGCAACGTGGTGATCGAAAGCGCCACCGAACACTTTGTCGACAGCCTCGCGGAGGCCAACCTCACCCTCAGCCTTATCAGCTCCGGGACGGTGGCTGCCACCTTCCCAATTAAGCTGAGCGCCCTCCTGGAGCGCCTAGCGAACCAGGCGTACTGGTTTGACTTTGCCACCGGCGCCAACCCCAGCACCCAGGGGGCCCGCGTCAAACTGGACGCCAAATGGGCCCCGGTGTTGATGGACCCCGAGGCCCATGGGTCGCTCCCTCTGCCCATCGGCTTTGTGCGCGTGCAGGTCCGCCAGGGCAAGGATCTCAAGACGGCCGAGTTGGGCGGCAGCGTGGCGCCCTCCGTCGTGGTGCTCATGTCCAACAAAGTGTATGGGCGCACCACGCCCCTCGAAGCCACCCATGACCCCGTGTGGGATGCCCTAGTTTACGTGCCCATCCACCGCGCCAAGGAGGTTCTGCGCTTTGAGGTCAAGGGCCCCGCCGCCCTCAAGAAGGAGGCCTCTCTCGGCCAAATTGACCTGCCGGTGGCCGACCTCTTGGGTCCCCCGCTCCCCGATCGCGAGGGCTACGCCGACGGCGAGCTCTGCGAAGGGTGGCACCCACTCAAGTCCCGGGGTCAGGTCGAATTGGCCGCCCAGTTCTTTTCCATCGTGCCCGAGGCTCTGCCGGCCCGGGCGGCCGAGACCCCTCCCTCCGAGGGGAGCTCCCCCATCGTGGACTCGGCGGAGGCCTCGGCTGAACCCGAAACCCCCCGCGACCTCACCCAGTACAACGCCGGTGTCCTCCGGGTCACCGTGGTTGAAGCTCGCGGGGTGGGGGGTCCCAACGCGCAGCTCTACGTCGGCGTTTACCTTAACGGGGACGCGTACAACCCGGTGCTAAGGACGCGCGTGTGCAAGAACTCGTCCACCCCCGCGTGGGGCGAGGCGGGGGAGAGCGTCGTTAAGGAGGTGGATGTCGACAAGCTGACGGTGGCGGTCAAAGACGCGCGCAACAATGACAAGGTGGTTGGCAAGTGGGAGACGAAGCTCGACGCCCTCATCGCCGGCCTTCACGCGAGCCAGCCGGATGAGCCGACGTGGTACCAACTCGACTCCGGCATCGGGGCCATCCAACTCAAGTTCCACTTCCGCCCCACCCAATACCAGATCCATCCCTCCGAGAGCGCGCGCAACCGAGGCATCCTACAGGTCAAGGTGCTGTTTGCCGAAAACCTTATCCCGGCCGACAAGGACGGCTCCAGCGACCCGTACGTCGCCCTCTCGCTCAACGGCGGCAAGAAGTCAAAGACCGAGGTGCGCAAGAACACCCTCAACCCCGAGTTTGGCCAAACGTTCTCCTTCAAAGTCATGGACCGCATCAACTCCACCCTCCGCATCGAGGCGTTCGATTGGAACCAGATCCAGTCCCACAAGGCCCTGGGCTACGCCGAGGTTGCCCTCGAGCCCCTCCCCGTCGAGACCCAGGTCGTCGAAGCCTTTCCGCTGGCCGGGGTGAGCTCGGGCGCCGTCACTTTGGAGTTGGTGTTCGCTCCGATGTACGTCTTCACCGGCGTCAGCTCGGGCCTCCTCGACGCCGCCCTTTCGGGGAACCCCGTTGACTTAGTGGGGGGTTTGGCCAAGGGCGGCTTCGGCCTGGCCAAAGGGACCGGCAAGTTTGCCGTGGGGGGTGCCACGATGCTCGCCACCGGCGGCGCCAACCTGGCCGGCGGCGCCATCACCTCCACCGGCAAGCTGGCGCTGGGGGGCGCCAAGTTGGCCGGGGAGGGCGCCAAGACGGTGCTGGGCGCCCCCATCAAGCTGGCGTCGGGTGGGGCGGGGCTCGCCAAGGGCCTGTTCGGGAAGAAGAACCCCAGCCAAAATGCCATCCCCGCCGAGATGCGCAAATCCTCCTCCCAACCCGAGGGCGGCGTCCTCCGCGTGACGCTGGTGGAGGCCAAGGACCTGAAGGCGGTGGATCGCAACGGTAAGCTCTCCCCGAGGCGCTTAACCTGTAGGCTACAGCGACCCCTACATCAAGGTGCTGCGCGACAACAAGCTCGTCTACAAGACCAAGGTCATCAAGAAGTCCCGCAACCCGGTATGGGACGAGAGCTTCACGCTGCCGCCGATGCGCGGGGAGCCGCTTGAGCTGCGACTCCACGTCAAGGACTACAACACGTTCGGCGAGAACCTTGACCTGGGCGACTATGTGCTGAACCCTTGGGACCACGTCACCGACCTGGGGGCAGCCGCCACCGTCGACGTGTGGACCAAGGTTGGCGACCTTCAGAATGGCGGCTCGGGGTTGCTGCACCTTACGCTTGACTATACCCCCGCCTCCCCCGCCGGCGACGCGCCCGAGCCCGCTTCCGATGCGGTGCACAGGGCGGACACGCGCGAGTCGGAGGCCGATCCCGCTGACGATCGCCGCGCGCCCTCCGGCAAGTCTTCCTTCCTTGGGTCCCTCCGCAAGAAGATATCCCGCACCTGACGGTTCTACTTTCCGCTTGGCTAGAATAAATGACCCACGCGCTAACCTGCCTTATCTTTCGCCCGTTGCTATCAACCCTCGGGTGCCGCCGATCGGCCCCCACCGCATACTTTTAAGCTCAATTGATCCCCCTCTATATTAAAATGCCCATCCATCCACTTGGCGCGGGATGGCTCTAGCCTCGACTCTAAGCTTTATACCGAGCGTCCATCCCATCCATCATTTCAAAAGGTCGCCCGAATGACCTCTAAGGCTCCGGCCCTAACAATGCGCGCCAGTGGGTTGGGGGCCTTCCAATTTTTGATGTGGTTAGGAGCTTGCGCTTGGGATCAGCCACCTTGCAAGCCTAGCCGGCGGGAGAACGGTGCTGTGGCCCATCCCTAGGGTACCTGCCCAAGTGAAACGCAGAAGTGTAATTTACCCAACCCAGGTCAGATTGGAAGTTTCCAACCTATCCAGCCATGAGAATTTGTTAGGGTAAACTTTAAAGTGGGTAATCTGGGGTGCCAGCATGGGTACGGGGGTAAGGCAACCTTAAATAAGATGGGCAATTAAGTGAGGGTAAGGGTTTAATACGGGCTACAGTTTGGCTTACCACCCGCCCTTTAAACCCAAGCTAATGGGAGGCTTGTGGGGCAAATTTTGGCCCTATAAACTCACGCCGCCCCGTACCTGTCACTCCCCAATCCATCCCTCCAAACTTGGCTAAGGGGAAGCTGGGCGGGGTGGAAAGGGTTGGGGCCTTTGCTTCTTTTAAATTTCTGCGCCGTGGCAGAATCAACCCGCCCGAGTCCAACCTAGGTGTAAAGTTTAAACCAGCTCGGATCATCTAAACATGCCTTGACCTGGTAAGGCTTATAGTGCAATCAACCCAACCCATGGTTTGGAGTTAAAATGATTTTTAAGCTGAGGTTGATAACGTGACCTTAGAAGATGGTTTATCGGTAGGCATTAAAGTTGATGGGTCAAGTGGTACCATAACCATACCAGTTTGGGTAAGTAAATTTAATTCACTTAGGTTGTAAAGGGTTGGGGGGTGAGGGTTCAAGGTTATATATTTTGGGGTGTTGGGTGGTTGGAGCCTCATTTAGCTCCGAGTTGGGTTTATTGGGTAGGGGTGGGGGTGTTAAAATTTTTTCATTCTCAATAATAGGTGACTCCATTAGTGTGCCAGGCCAAACAGTATGAAGGCTGCTGCCCTTGCTCTTTCACAATCATCGATGACCTTCCCTACAAATTTGCAGGGTAACCCAGCAGACCAACAACTATTTTCTGAGGCTTGACCACTCATTATAGCTCAGAGGTCCCCTTTGGGACTTATCCAATTGTGGTTCAACAGCCTCTATTGACTCCCTTGGGGTTTCTCCCCTTCAAATTTTCCGGTTCATTGTTGTTGCTAGCTGCCCAAGTTCCTGCAGGGTTTCCATCCAGTTCAAGGTTGGGAGTTGGTTGCGCTGACCACCCCAGGTGTTTTATCCCAGCACCTAACCTCTGAGGGATCTTGAGTCCCACCTCTACAAGCTAAGCTAACCTCTGTCAACTAAAAAATAAAGGTAGGTAAACAAAAGGGTAATATATTTTAGAAAGTGGGAGATCAAACTATTTATAAGCACTTCTTGCCCATCCGTATTGTTGGTACTTATTACCAGCATCATCAGCACTCACTGGCAATTCTCCCTGCTTAGCATTCATCAACACTCTCACTGGTGATCCTCACCATCCTTGAATATCCTGATTATGCAATCCTCAATTCGTGTAATCCAAATTAATTAGATATATTGATATCCTCAGCATAAGTCACTGGTCAAATTTAATCAAAATGCTGTTGGGGATTATTCCCAATACTCTTGTGAAGTCAAAGTAGTGTTTTGACTTATTTAATTATTATTAAATGGTTGATATCCTCAGCATAAGTTACCGGTGTCAAAATTGGCTAAAAACTATATCGGGATTGTTTCCCAACACTCTCGACGTTGAATTTAAGCAATTTGCCATCTCAATTGATTATACT
This sequence comes from Massospora cicadina, assembly GCA_022478985.1. Classification (NCBI taxonomy): domain Eukaryota; kingdom Fungi; phylum Entomophthoromycota; class Entomophthoromycetes; order Entomophthorales; family Entomophthoraceae; genus Massospora; species Massospora cicadina. The sequence continues at coordinate 83,821 of JAKSZP010005645.1, forward strand.
AATTATCTTGATATCCTTGGCCTCAGTCACCGGTGTCAAGACCCAATAATTTCCTATCAGGGATGATCCCCAATACTTTCTTGATCCTGCAGATCAAGACAGCTCAACCCAACTGAATGGGGAGCATGATTTGGGGTTATTAGCATTAAATAATGAATCAAAATTAGCAAAGTAATTGGCAATCATCCTTGATTAGTTATTACACTGATTTTGTTAATATGTGATGAATATCACCTGGTTATATATCTAACAGGGGGTTTAAAGCTTTTAAAGGGTTTAAACTGTGAGGGGATGGGGTGGGGTGATATTGGTAGGGGATGATGAGCTTGATATTTTAATTATAGAATTTAAAGGTGGAGTTTAGGGTTATATGATTAGGTACTTAACCCTTTCACTTTTTTAACAAGCCAAACCTTTTTCCGCCTTAACTTTACATAAAATAGCCTTAACTTACACATAAATTTTAGATTTTTTACCCTTAACTTCACAAAAAAGTCCAACTTTACAATTAGATTTTTTAATTTATGCCCTTAATTTTACAAAATATTCCCAAAACTTTACAATTAAATTTTTGAATCTTTGCCCTCAACTTAACAAAAAACTCCCAAAACTTTATAAATAGGTTTTTTGAATTTTTGCCCTTAACTTTACAAAAAGTCCATTGACTACAATTAAATTTTCAATTTTTGCCCTTAACTTTAAAAAACATCCTAAATTTTTCAAATAAATTTCTGATTTTTTACTCTTAACTTTAAAAAAACATCCCAAAACTTTCTAAATAAATTTTTGAATTTTTGTCCTTAACTTAAGAAAAAAATCCCAAAACTTTACAAATAGGTTTTTTGAATTATTGCCCTTAACTTTACAAAAAATTTCCAAAACTTTCTAAATAAATTTTGATTTTGCCAAATTTACAAAAAATCTGCAAACTGCAACTTATAAAAATTTGATTTCCCACATGAAAAGACCCTAGCAGAGATTGCATAGATAGTTTAACAAAATAGATAGATTTAGAAAACAGATATTTATACTTGCAAACTTATAATTAAGGTTGATCATAAAATCTATCAAACCATCCTACCACACATAGGACCATCAAAATTTTACCACAGGCTTTATCTACATCATTCTTTTGAGCTGATTTTCAGCCTTTCCACTTCACACATCCTGCATGCTAATCTTTTCTCTATTTTAATAGGAAAATGTACCATTTTATGGTCTGATGATTCCAAAGAAATAACTACTAGAAGCTCATAGTATGGGTGATAATTTATCAATATCAGTACTAGCATTAACTTGTGGATGCATCAACTTGAACACAGTTAACATTACCACTCAATTAGAGATTATGTTTATCAGGTAGTTAAAATTTTTTTCTTGTTGGATACACTTATAAATAACAACTTTTATAAAAACAAATATTAAGCATGTGAAAACAGAATTTTGTTGTCCACTGCTTTGATCTTTTGGATATTTTGTAGTATTTGTCATATGGTCCAATATATACATTCTTTGATTTACATAACCCCATAGTTTTTATGCAGATATGCCTTTTTAGATTTGCATAACCCAGTATTTTTTTATGCGTTTATGCGTTTTTGAAATTACTTATCCCACAGATTGGTGTATCCCCCTTTAGGGTGGGACCACCTAGTGCTAAAAAGAAATTACTTATCCCACATTTTTCAAGCATATATGTGTGATCATAAGTGAAAGGGTTAAGGGTGAAGGTTGTTTATTAAATGGCTTCAGTTGTTTAACCTAGAGATGAGGGTGAACTGAGATTGTTCAAATGGCGATAGGGTTATCTTAACTTTGATGTTATAAGGAAAGTATTTGGGTATTAACTTTAGCTCAACTTCTGTATTTTAGTAGCATTAACTTGATTGTGGATAACCAAGTGATTATAGCATCCATGTAGTAAAGTTAAGTATTGTGCATTAACTTATTGATTCCTCCCAATTTTGTTTCTGTAAACGATGGGCTACCCTTAAAAGTTCAAATTTAATAGAGTATGGATAGGCTGAACTAAAACTTTAGTTTTAGATTATTTTGAGGTAAACTTTATTTGGTCCAGTTTGGACCTCTCCATTATAAGTTATAATAAGGGCCCCTTCAACTTCAATGCATTAGGTGTGAAGCAGATGATGCCATACCTTAATATCTTTAAAAGGCTAAACTATTCAATTGGAAGCTGGTATGTAATTTGGACAATTACATAAAAAAGGGAAGGGTATCACCAAGGTCATCATTACAGAAGTGGGATCCCCATCATCATGAGAATTTGCTGCTAGGATATTGAACTTAGGGAGGTAAAAAGGGGTGGAAAGGTTATCAGTGAAAGTGATGCTAGAGCTCATGATGGGGTTTGGATGTTGCAGGTGTGAATTTATCTCTAAGAAGGTCATGTAGTTGAATGGGAGTTAAAGGAGTTTCAAAGGTAATAATCTTAATGATCTACCTACTGAGGAGATTAGCTAAAGTGGGGGTTGGAAGCTTATTAAGTTCCAAGTTTAGTTGGGATACTAAGATTAGGGAAAACTTCTTTTAAAGTCCTCTAGCCTTAAGGTAACCCTACCTAAGGGGTTGTGTAATTTACTTGCTGCTAAGATCTATACCAAGATCTATCTGATTGTTAACCAAAGTGAAGAGTGTATCATAAGGGTGGCGGTGTTGGGATTTTTGTCCATACTCAGCTGACCAAATTACCAGGGATTGCTAGGGGATAATTCCCTGATGCAAAGTGAATTGGATATCGGTTGACCTTGATTTTGGGGTAACTATTTTCAGGGGATTTTAGGTTATTCACCTGGTTGGATCCATCAGGGATCAATCAGAATGAATGCTTAAGATCTTTTTTTTTAGTACTAGATGGTCCCAAATGCTTAAGATCTTGTTGGGCAGAATTGCCAACAAAATAGGGGCATCTGATAGTTGATTAACTATCAGGTGTACCAATTGGGATTGATCAGATTTCATCACTGACTGATTTAGAATTTAAGGAGTAAGTTGTGAGGTGAGTGATGCTGCCTGCAACTAGCAAATCAATCAGTTGGTTCAAGACCTGCCTTAATGGGTAACAAGTTCCATTACCTAAGCAGGTCGCTTGCCAAATATGGTTGGTTCACTTGGATTGAGAGGAAAACGTTAGGGACACGTTTTCTGACTCTTTCCATTTAGGTCTTGAGGATGTCCAATGACAGAATCCTAGCCAGGATGGGGAAGACCATCACTGCTGAGATGAGGATGAGTGATTCAATGGCAATGGCTGCCGTTTCATTGATGAGGTGTTAACCAAGGGTTGGGTGCCAAATTACCCACTATAAATTCCCTAAATAATTCACTAATAAAGAAAATCAATTAACAGATCACTTTTACCAGAGTATTATCTTAGTAAATTTTATCAGAAATACATTTTGAGTTTTATTCTTTCTCAAGGATATTATCGCTGTGTGCAATAATTGGGAGACTCTTTAAGATAAAGAGTAAAGATCTGAGCGGGGATCCAGAGAAGAAGCTGAATTGAATTGGGGATTGCAACTGACAGTGTGTCAAACAAGAGAAACCATAAACAGAGAGCTGAGCATAGATTGAGTTAGGCGGTATGAGGGAACAAATCCCTATCAAGGACATTGTAAGTATTTTGAGAGGAAATCCTGGCTGAGCGTTGGACCAAAATCTAATACTTCAATTCAACTACAGATAATAGTCACCATACTAATATCAATGATTACATCAACTACTATCATACAACACAGATAAATTGCACAAAACCTGGACCTGTGCAAGTAACATATTTATAGGGGTTATTAACTAGGAATAATCAAAAAACCTATAAATTTTTACAGGTGTTGAGGTTCTGGTAAAGAATATAATGGGTTAAACATCTTCCTATGCTAACCTTGGCAGTAACCTCCTGTTAAAATCTGGGGTCTTGTTGATACTAGTCCCCA